>MBFL02000548.1:0-17502 GCA_001696595.2 Aspergillus hancockii
CCAAAGACCTTCCACCCCCCGCCGCCCCTCCTTCCTAAACTCCCGCCCAACCAGAGACGAGTATCCATCTTTCTTCCGCGCGCCACGCTCAGAAACAGCCTCTGTCTCTGTCCCCTCCACCTGGAGCATGGGTTTCTCCTCGTCACCATCTCAATCCGAGACCACTGAGTCGCGGGGATCGAGCATGGAATCTGTGGAGCTTGAGGCGCTAGATATGGACGATAAGAAGCGGGAGAACGTGGACTATTCTTATCGGGAGTCGGATTTGTATTATGGGAGGCCGGTTACGACGGGACCGAGGGTTTATGGGAAGGAAGAGGGCGGTGTGTCGGGAGAGTCGAGTGATGCGAAGGGGGGAGGGAAGAGGATTTGGAGGTGGAAGAGGAGGGAGAAGAAGGTGGAGGAGAAGGGGTTTGTGGTTATTAGGCCTGGTCGGCCGCCGGGGTCTTAGGCCAGGGTAGTGTGTAATTGTAGGGTTATAAATATGTAATGTATTCTTTTGCTACTCTTTGATTCCGGAGTTATGTAGGGTTGGTTTATGTGGATGACTTGGTAGTAAATGCTTTACTGGGCACCGTAGGGATGCCAGTGCCTGTCACATTATTCGGGGTCAGATGTTATACTGGTGCTATAAAAGCGTAACTCAGACAGGACTATCCAAAGATGCCTTAGAGTATTAACCACTACATACCTAAGCGGGACGGAAAACCCATATTTCCGTCAGAAAAGCAGGACCTCTTAAGGCAGCTATTTACGATCCTGATTTTGATCTCGAGAAATAACAAGAGTCAATGATAGTGGAATGTTCAGTACGGCAAAGAGATTTCATGCGACTGGCTGCATCTGATAGAAAAGCGATTTCCAGGGAGTTATTATTAGATACTGTCTGCAAAATATATACAATATAAAATAATCTCCTCTTCCAATCCCAACACAATCCCGGCAAATCTCATCTGCCAAAACCTAGCTAGTCTCCCCATTATAGCCAGGCAAGCACCCAAGCAACTCATCTCGCGCTACCCAAGTCAGCAATCTTTCCCACAACACCAACAAGTACATATAGAAACACGGACCTTCCCTCTCCCCAAACATGATAGTAATATCATCATGCTCAAGCGGATAAAACAGCTCATTAAGACACACAAACCCCGGCAAATGCGGCTTAATCTCCGGCAAAGAAAACTTCGCATCCTTGATAAGAACACCCCACTCATCATTCTTCTCAACGGGTCTGAAATCATCGGTGCATTTGATCTCGAAGTTCATGCAGTTGCCCAGGGCGGATTGGTAGAAGAAGGCGATGAGCTGGAACTTGCCGTTTTGTTGGACGAGCTGGATGCGGGTGAACTTGGCTTCCCATTTTCGGGATATGGGTATGAGCCTTCGGGGGCGGTTTATTATGAAGCGGCTTGCGACTCTGGGTACGAGATATTTCTGTGAGCTAAGTGGCTTTCTGATTGGGGCTGGCTTGGGTGTTTTTTGATGGTAGGGACGTACTGATCGCAGCGGACTGTGTAGCCGGTCACAGCTTCTTGGAACTTATGGAGGTCTAATCGAGTGGATATGTAAGTAATGACTAGGGAGAGGAAGAGGAAGAAGGAAGAGAGACTGAGACGAGTGCCAACCTTCTATTGTCGAGAACTCAATGCGACGTAATGTGAACTTGGTTTGAATAGCCGGAATTAATCTAGCCAAAGCATTTGCAAACCTATCACTCCCTGCATCTTCTCCGACACAAACAGTCATGTCAGTTTGTGGAGGACGCAGAATATTCAACACCTTACGATCAAGGACAGGAAGTCCAATCATGAGCTGAGACGGACCTATCACGTCGTGAGCAAAGTGAGATGACCCCAGGCGAACGAAGGACAAACCTAGATTGATTCGATCCGTCATTGATCCCCATTTGGTCTCAATAATGACTCGCAAGATCTCCGACCAAACGGTGTTTCCGTACGGGTTTCGTTCAAGCCCGCCCTTTTCTTCAATCACGGATATCAGACTTTCTCCGATCTCGAGATATCTGACATCTTGCGTATCCGAGTCCCGATCCGGAGGCTCCGATATGGCGAGGGAACGAATCGGAAGCTGTTGGATCTCGGTCTCGTGGGGACGAGAAACAGCGCCGGATAAAAGAGAGTGCACGAGACTGCGTGTCTGGTGGTCATAGAAGGTCAAAGAGACAGTGAGCCTATTGCTGCCATCGAGAAGCTGCAGGAGGAAGCCCGGGAATCCATTACTGGATTCGAATATCCCAAGTTGTAACGGAGAGCTGCTAGGAAAAAGATGAGAAGCTTTACTGATGGTTTTAGTGTGTTGTGGAGTAGTGACAAAGAAACGGAATCCCCGGTGCACTCGGCGTTCAATCATTCCTTCCTTGACCATCCCGAACCTCTCGAACAGGCGAACATTGCACTGTTCGATGGGACTTGAAGGAAAGCTGCTCGGTCTATCGTGACTGATGTAATGGCAGAAACCGACCGTGTCTTCGAATATGAGATCTTCGTGCTTGCCAGCGACGAGAAGTGACTCCGTTTTCGTGACTTGGTGAGAAATCTCCCAGATCATCTTGAAGTTCTGCTCGCCTAGCTGCACTTGAATAATGTAGGTTGGTTGGATCTCAATCTCCATCAGTAAACGAGTTGCATCCCAATGGACATTCTGCCACGATACCCCTTTTTTACGGCTTGAATGTATCTCGATGTAAACGGAGTCTGTTTGGCTGGCGAGTACGGCGACAATCTCCCAACTAGATCGGGATCGAACGAACGAGAGTACACACTTGAAAGAATGCCAGGGATCGTTTTCTTCCTCGGTCAGTAATGTCACTTCGACAAATTCACTTCCATAAGAGAAGATTGAGTCGGTGTCGCCGAAAGCGACAGGAGGAATAGTACTGTCAGCCGCACCAGCTGTCTGACTATACCGAAGAACTTCACTATCCGCCGCTGTGCAAGACGGGTATACAACCCATAGACTCTTGTCGATATCGTTCATTACAGACAACTGCTCATATTTTGTATTGAAAAGGTTGCAAAGATAACGTCCGAATACGTTGAGGTACTTCTGAATCGAGCGACGTTGCTCAAGCAGCGTGTAAGAGGGAGTGTTCTCATCGGAGTCGAGATAATCTAAGTCAAGTGTTATCCGATTGCAGATCCACCAAGCCTTTGCAAGATCAACAGCTGCTTGAGTGGTCTTGAGCGACGAGCTTGAGTCGTCAGCCAGGCCGTTAGAGAAGCTCAGGCTCTCTAGTTCTTCTTTCCCCTTCAGTCCCCACCACGCAGCGGCTCTGAGCCAGTCATCTGGTGGTACATCCTCGACTGGCTTCAGAGTGTCAAGAAAAGGGGCAAATAATGTATCCAGTTGTTCTTTCAGAAGTGATGTATTTCCACCATCGTTATGTTCGAGGTTGTCGTTTGCCGGAAATTGCCTCAGGAAGCTCTGCATAGCCAAGCTGGCGCGGGAGCCGGGGATGTTCGAATGTAGGCCAACGTCACCATCCAAAGAGATCATAGCGAAGTCATCCTGTTTCACAGTCGGCAGTAGGGGCGGGTGTGTAGAACTATGTGATTCCCTCGATTCTGCAACTGCATCTGGTAAAAGAGGTGGATATTAGTAGGCGGAATGTTCATTCACACCCATGCGATAGCTCTGAGGAGTAGGGGTAGACTGCACTCACTTTGAATGCAAGGTCTTTGCACCCGGAGAGCAACGGGAGGCTCCGCAGGCGAATAGAGAGGAGGTTCCTCAAGATCTGCAACGCGGTTCGCATAATCTATAGCGAGGAAATCTCTGATTTGGGCTTGCGTTTCTTCGCTGATCTCACTGCTTCTCGATCGACTGCCTAGCTTAGTCCACTTCATTGTCGATGATTCCGTCGCTTAACCTTGGCATGTATCGGTCAATCGATGGTGCACAATTGAATATAAGAAGTAGAGTCTAGTGTGATAGCCACAGGTAAGACCAATACATACCAATGGTGGTTAGAACATTGTGAAGACGGTCTTTATACTCATGCCATGCCCTACGCCCTACACCCAAGCTGATTACAAGAACCGTGAATTTCCAGCTATTCTACATAGTGTCTCAGAATGAAGCACCCTACTTCACTGGGGTATAAGCTACCTATCTAGCTACTTGACTGGGAAGACCCGCACTGCATTGTTCAAGGAAAACTCGTCCATTTAGGGGCCCATCTTGCTATATTAAGAACCCATGACAGTGAGGTAATCTCCGAGTCCAAAACTCCGACACCGGCTTTTTTCTCAAGGGACATTGTGCAACTTTTTGGACAAGGCCTACAGTCCGTCCTCGGAGACTCTACAAGCAAGGTATCCCATATGGTTTACTAAGGGAGTTACGAAGGACTTAGTAAGTGTCCTAGCTCACCTAGCGACATGCTATGCTGGTACCTCAAGATAGCCCTATACCATAACCCCCTACAAAAGATCTAGCCACAACAAGTACCATGGATCCAACGACCGCATTAAGACACCCACGTGTCGTTCAATCACTAGTAGTTAGTTTTATGCTCCTGATGGTCGATACCAGTAGGTATCCAGGGTTTGAAGAAAAGCGGGATGAACCGAAACTAAGAATAATTTTTGCCGGCCCACTAGACCCTTACTGCCACTACCATTGGATATTAGAGATTTCAGCCCTAGGATTTGGGCGGTAGATGGCTTTTCCCACGTCCTCATTGTATGTTTTAGATTTTAGCTAACCGGCTGAGAAATCTTCCTAATAACGGAGATTGCTCTATTTTCACCATTAGAAAGTAGAAAAAATTTAAAAAATATTAGCGTGGTGGATATAGATTTCTGCCACCCGACTATCTGCACGGTTTTACGAGCGGCTAGATAGGATCAAGATTAATCAATTCCATGGGAAAGAGTTGCGGCGGAGAACGAAGGTGGAAAGGAAGGAATAAGACTGGATGAAAAAAAAAGCCCGTTCAAGAATGCTATGCTAATTATAGGGCGGGGAAATGAAATGTGGGAATCCTCTCTAGCGTGCCAAACCTGCTCAACACCGGGGAAGGGAAATGAAAGAGCCATAATGGACCTCATCATTGGATAGAGAAATGCTTAGTGAAGGAAGACATTGGTCACACTGAGGGGCAACGAAAGGTCGGAGAGGGGAACATATGTCTTTCAATCGCTGACACCTGCTTTTGCAACTAGTAAATGGCCCTGACGACCCTCTATCGCCACAAATTGTCTTACCATATCGTTGGTATGCCCCACTGCAGCGAGATATCAATACAGCACGCTGCAACCACACTAGACAATAAGTGGGTTATACCCTCTATTATCGCATCTACACATCGTCGGTGAGCCCTGCATGGTATGGATCTAATTTTATAAGCAACTATCTCACTTTGTAACGCAGAATCCAGGAGATGGTCTTTAAACCGCAATGCGACGTGCTATAATGGCACCTATATGCGCAAAGCGGAACGCCAACCGTATTAAGCACATACGCTGAGAAAAGGATGTAACTAGCGACATAATTACTGGAGGTCGAGCATAAATGATCATCTCAAACAAGGCCACAAAGCCCACCCCTGATAAATCGAAGGGGCAGCAATCGTCCGAACCGGCCATACCCAACTTCGAATAGTGCACGGATGAAAGCATAGTCACCTCTCGGGCGACACAATCACAGTAGATGATCTACACACTTTCTCCGATATTTGACTGCAGGTCTCGGACCAACACCATTCACCAGTGCTCGCAATTATATTGTCCCCACTGTGCTGCCGGGGATTCCTTGGACGCATTTCTTCGGCCTAACCTGGCTGTGGCTTGATTCATCTTGATTATTGCGTCAATAGTCTCCTCCCAGTTTTGGGGCATGCACTAAGCGAGGACTTTAGAGGTCGGTTAGACTTGAGACTGGATTTGGGGAGCAGAGGCTGCAGGAGTGAAGATGAGAAAAGGAACGCGAAGTTGCGTCGACTGTAGGGTTACGGGCACACGCCAGTGAACCATCCCTTATGCTGATCGAAGATAGGCCGGAAACGTAAAGTCCGTTGCACCTTCCTCCCGAACCAAACCAAGATCTGTTACAACTTTCACGGCGTGGGATACAATGCGTCGCGCAAGGCTCCCTTCGCGAGGGCCGAGTTACCGACCAGGAGGGATGGCCTTCTGCACCCGATGCTACTTGGTCTGACGCCCTCGAACACTTTCGTAGGCGCGTTGAAAAGCTACACCAGAAATTTGCGCCGCGGCCTGCCGCAGACCAGACCGGGAGTTCTAGGCATGATTTGGGACACCAGGTTATGATAGGTGAAGCTAGCCATCCGCAGCCCATACACACAGACTCTGCCCCAATCATGCGGCTGATCAAGACAGGCCTGGTATATCTAACTTGTACCGTAGTCGCATCGTCGTTGGCACAGTACTGAATTCGTCACAGAACACCCACCTCGTCGGAACGGAAAGCGCAACTACGGTTCCTCTCCACCGTTCGGAGTTTCCAAAGGACACACTGCTCGAGAGGCATTTACCAGCCTTGCGAGAGATCTGTGCGGTAATACCTTCGCACAATGAACTCAGAGATATAATCCACAGCCACAGTGACTGGTGGGAATCCTGGCGCGACTACTGTGCATCCATGTGGGGGATCCAAGATGATTCGTTTCCTGCTTTTGTGAAACGAGCCCTTCGTTCTGGGCATCCTTCTCTTCTCGGGAGCTTGTTGGTATGTTTGGCTCAATGTACTGGGGATTTTGGGAAGTACCTCGCGCCAGTGGAACGTTGGATCTTGTATGCCGATGAATTAGCTAGCTGTGAATACGGCCTGCAGTGTCTGATAGTCCTTGGACTTGCCTTTCTCAGCATGCTGCAGCCTCATCGAGCCTGGACGCTATATCGAAGGGCAAATACTCTACTTCAGTTACAAGGGATCCACAGGTCCCACACATCTAAAAGTATGGATGGAATATTCTGGCATCTCTTCCATGCTGACAGATGGATGAGCTTGATTCTTGGTCTCCCTTACTCAATACCCGATAACCTTTGTGACATTCACATCCCGCCAGCAGATGCGGATACGACAGGACTCGGCGTAGTTTACCACCGCCGCCTTGCTGTGCTAACTGGCCGGGTGATCGATTGCCTGCAATCCCCGGACAATCCGTCACTATCTACGATCGCCGCAATCGATGAACAGATTAATGCCGTTGTAGCGCAGCTCCCTGCGGAATGTCTAGACTTCGCTCAAATCTCTACGTGCCAAAACGGCACAGAAAAACGTGCTCGCTTGCTCAGCATAGCACATGTTCATTGTCTCAAAACCCATTTATATTTACCAATCTCCCTGCAATATCACGAGTATACTGGCCAAGGGTACGGTCGATCGAAATGCCTCCAAAGTTCAAGAATCCTACTCGAGGCCTTCCTACAACTATACGATGATAGTCCCGTTAGAGCAATCCTGGATACACATATTAGATTTACGGTACTCTCATCCTTTACAGCGGCAGTAATTCTATTCTTGAACTTACTAGACGGTGGCCCGTCAATCGCCTTTGAAAGGACGAACTCCCTTCACGGTCAGCCCGACGGTAGCTTGATCGCCAGAACAATAAACGCATTTGAAGAATCTTCTAGCGGGCAACCCACTTCAATTTACGGCCAGTGTTATGCGTCGCTCGTCGGCTTATTAGCAGCCTGCCGGCAAGTACGAGGCTCTGAACCGCGCCAGCTCATAATCCCGTACTTTGGTGTGGTATCGGTCGCCCCCAAACTGCACGACCCTGATGACCACTGCCACGGCTGTCCTTCAGCTCATGGGGACAACTACGGGACCTTACATACGAGTCCAGCTCAAGAGGCATCGGTTGACATCTTCGGTCAGAGGATTGCTCCGAATGAGCTTTCTTGGAATTACCTCGGGCCATATACTGCGGATGATTCTCTACTGTCTACCTTCTCGCTAGAGGGTCAGTTTACCGGTCCGCAGTTTACCTCAAATGGGACATCATATTGCAACGTAGTATATAGCGGCCCCTTTTCTGGCTAACCTTTACAAGACTCAGATCATTGCGGTGTCAATAGAATCAATACTGAATCACTTCCCCTGTTTTCTCCGCCTTGTCTGTCTATGAAGTCTAAGCGCTAGCTATATTCACCATGTTCCCGCCTAGCCAGAGATCTATTACAAGGTTAAGAGGGTACCTTGCGTTTCTTCGGGCGATAGTCTAGACGTGTACCCAGATGGCAACAGCGAGGTTGAGAGCAGAGTTTGGAACGAACCATATCGGCGAAACCACGGGGATACATTCTTTCGCCATGCATGCGGCTTGGTAGGTCGCGCCACCATAAACCAATTGCCCGAAATGAGACACTGCGAGACCTTGCCCTTGCTATATCCATCATTCATCGAACGTGCACTCAAAGAAGTGTTTCACCTTGTGAGACACGTTATCCAGTAAATCTTCGTGGCCAAGGAAGAAGCACGTTTAAAGACGGCGAATAACCGTGAGGCTCCTAAGCGGAGACAATTCCCACGTCTGAGAGTGAAACATCTATTCTATTAGGGCTTCCCAATGCACATGGAACACGGTCGCTTAAAAGCCCTGAGGCTCGCCGTTCCTATAAATATCTCGATTCGACCCACTTCTTTTGGAACCCGCTGTCGAGGTTCAGCCCGGTAGGCTTAAGCGTCACCTATCGCAGGAACCCTAGGACTCCACTACCCGTCTCTAGCAAATTCGAAAAAGGCCCAGAACGCCTTTCGATGAAGTCTTTGCACCCAAGGACATGGCCAGGAGACCCGCTGGAGGGGTTTCTTCACTTAGTGGAGGTAGGTGTCTCGGTGAACTATGCCCGACGCTTTATGGGGACGGGATCGCCCTCAGATATGGAGGGCTGAGGGTTCGTTTCACCACCAACCATCCTGGGCATTGTTGATTACAGAATCAGTTGAGTCTTTTGCAGGGCTCGGTACCGTTGTGCCGATATGCCCGTGTCATGCACGAGTAGCTGGTCTAATAGCGGATTAAGTACCTTAAGACCCTCTCATCCGTCGACTTGAAGAAGGATGAATATTCGGCCGTTTTGAGATGAGTATGCAACCGTGCTCTCTCAGACTGTTTCAGACATGTTGGCGTTGTTGCTGTTCTACCATTCATGGGATAGAACATATATTTTCATATGGAACCCTCGTGATTCGTTCGCTTCAATACTCAACTACAGCACAGTATGGCTTCACGCAACGGAGTAATTGCCTGCGTATAACCCTAGATTATCCTTCTATCTCGGTTCTGGACTCCTTTATAGCCAACTCTCCCGTCTCCATTTTGTAAAAACAATGCATTTCGACGATGTCATGCCAAAAACCCAATTTTGCCATCTCAAGCATTTGTTGTCTCCAAATAGGCCTCGTAGTAATTCCTTGGCCAAGTCACCGAGCGCCCGAAAACGGCCAAACATGTCAGGATTCTGGAGGCCAACTTCCGTTGCAAACTCTCTGATGCATACAGAATGGGACATTCACGATTTGGAATGCCGAGCACTGAGGCTAGAAGATGAGAAAAGGGTTGCGAGCGAATGGCAGCAAATACACCTTCTCGACCAGATTATTACCCTTTTCGGAAATATCGTCGGCTTCGTGTTTCATATTCACATGCTTAGCTGTGTTAAAGAGGAAGCGCTCTGGAATATAGTGGCATACCTTTGGTTACTATATTCCCTCCAACCTTGATGTGTTTCAAGGGGGAAGCGCATATGAGGACTATCTACTCCCAGCAACACAGTCCGATTGTCGGCGTCGGAAGCCAGACAACAACAGTATTGAGCATAGACATATCATGGACAGAAGCAGAAGCGGATGTTCCGCGGAGTTGTACATAGGATTAGATGCAAGGAGGTCGTATTGTTTAATTAAAGTGTATAAATTATCCCTTGCGTGAGGGGACACGTGGACGGGGACACGAGGCGGACGTGCAGCGTCAGATGACTGTTGATACGATCCCTTAACCTAAAGAAAACGTCTTCTTTTTGCAGAGTCGGGAACGTTGGTGGGATAAATTCTTGAAAGATAGTGTATACCGGTGGCTGAGGGCCCGGGCGTCTTTTGTAGTCTAGCAGGTATCTTATTGGTAGGTCAATATGTTGACGGGCAGATAGTGTGATAGCAGAACAAAAGATGCAAAGAAACAAAAATTTCAAGTTCATAACAACCGTAATAACCTATGATACACCTCCATCTGAAATTGCAATCATACCTATTCCATCATCGTAGCGAGCATGTAAACATGAGACAACATGAACAGTTCCTCCCTCCCTTCATGTCCAATGAATGCAATAGAAAACCCATCCAGTCGACCCCAAAGTTCAGCCAGTCCAGCCAGTCCATCAAGCATGAAGCATCAAGCACGAAAACCACATCGCCACACCACAACCCCCACACCATCCCCATACTCTCCCCCAGCACCGCATAATAAGCTTAAAGCTTACGCATTAACCCGCTCAAGCTGCACCACATTTGCAGACTTATACTGTCTCGGCTCAACATTAACCGCAAACTGATCATCATATAAATCGCGACAAACAGCATCCTTGTTCCGGCAAATATACCGCTTAAACCACCAGGGCAAGGCCTCAGTAAGCTGATACTTCGCATGCGCGCGAGTCGACACGCTGAAGACGCGATCCAATTCCTCCAGCGAGCGCTGCTTCGTCTCAGGCAAAAAGAGGAAGATCAGCACGAGTGCCACGATATTCAACCCCGCATAGAAGCCAAAGGCGCCCTGGGGTTTGAACTCGCGCAGGATATACGGGAATGTGAGGGAGAGAACGGCGGCCCAGAAGTTGTTTGTCGCGACGGCCCAGGCCATCCCGATTTCACGATGGGACACGGGGAAGACCTCTGCAGAGTAGGTGAAGGGGACGGGGCCTTCGCCGGGGGAGTAGAAGACGTTGAAGAGGTAGATGAAGAGGGCGATGCCGCCGAGGTGGCCGGATTTGTTTGATTCGGGGATCCAGAAGCAGAAGCCGGCTGCGAGGAGGGTCCAGCACATGTTGGGGAAGGTGGCGAGGAGGAGCCAGCGGCGGCCGAAGGTGTCGATGGTCCAGACGGCGGGCCAGGCGAAGAGGAAGTTGACGAAGCCGAAGCCGAAGGAGGCGAGGAGGGCCTCGATGTTGGTGGCACCGGCTTTGGCGAAGATAGAGGAGGAGTAGAAGGCGATGATGTTGACTGGGAGTCTGTTAGTATGGTGAGATGGAGGAAATGGACATGGGAGGATACGTACTTCCACACATTTGTTGTCCGATCATGACAATACCGGACGCTTGGGTGGCGCGACGGTTGCGGGGGACGGTGAAGAGCTCAATGAAGCGCACAAACATATTGTCGCGCTTTGAAAATTCATCACTTTTGAGGATGATCTCCCTTTCGAGCCTGATCTGTGCGTGGATGCGGTAGAGATCGCGCGCGGCTTGCACGGGGTTATTCCGCAGTCGCAACAGTGAGTTGTACGCCTGACGCGGCTTATTCTTCGTCAACAGCCAACGGGGCGACTCCGGACACCAGTAAATACCGAGGAGGAGTGGAACCGCTGGGATGAAAGCTGAACCCAGCTGGAGTCTCCATGCGATTTTACCCGTATTGACCACTACCAGATTCGCACACGTGCCAAGGAATATACCAAACGCGGTCCCTAAGGAAGGGGGGTTAGACGCCATCGTAGAAATCGCCCACGGATGTAGGCTACTTACAGATCTGCCAGGACATCACCAGGCCGCCACGGACGTTTGTGGGAGCGTTCTCTGCCGACAAAACCGGGACTGTGACTTCCTTCAAACCCATACCGATGCCCAGCAGCACCCGACACGCTGCCAATTGTCCCCATGTCTGAGTAAAAGCACAGGCGATGGGCGCGACCAAGGAGAACACGGCGGCAATGAAGATCACCCACTTGCGGCCGAGCCAGTGATTCAAAGGGTCGGAAAACCAGCCAGCACTATCGACGAAATGTCAGGGCGCTGACCACATATCAGACAGCCATAGGTAATTCTCACAAGATAGCGATAGTCATATAAGGCATAGCATTAATTGCGCCCACAATCCACTGGTTCTTCGAGCACTCGGAGGGGCTCGTGCAGTCGGGAGGGTCCTGGGGGATACCAAACTGATGCGCGAATGTAAGGTTGGCACCGTTCGATCCTATGTCCATGGTCAATGATAAGTCATTGGAAGCGTGAGAAAATTCCCGCTTACCTGTCTGATCCCATCCTTGGATGGCAGCGGCGATGGAGTTCAGAATGATGGTGTAATAGAGGGCCCAGGGGTGCTTCCAGCGGTTGGTTGTCTCTTCGCGGATGGCCTGACGCTCTTCTGCGCTCAGCTCTGGGATGTCGTCGTATTCATCGGGCCTCTGGGCAGCTAAGGCGCCTTTCTGCAACAGGGGAAGAAGGTCGTTCAGATCGTGCTCCCGCGCGTAGTCTTCCACGTCTTTGAGGAGTTGCTGGCGGGGGAGGCCGCGCAGAGGGTTTTCGATGCTGGTCGAGTCAATTGGCGTCGTTCAGTGCTGGAGAAGGACAGACACAGAGAGAGAGGGATTACCTACTCAGTCGGGACTTGGGTCAACTCCACGTTGTGGATGCCATCGGCCGCAGCCTGCTTGGAGTCCATTCTATGGGGGTTTTGTTAGTCGCGTGACACGAAGAGGAGCGAGGGGGAGGTGATGCGACACGTACATTATTCTGGTGTCGTGACCCAGCCCGCAATCAGGCAAGGTATGGTCTAATCTCCGTCACGTCGTGGCAGATGTCGAATATTTTGTCTGGAGTGACTTTCGTAGGGCAGAGGCAGCGTACAAATAGTTGACGTGGATCCGGGGTTGAGGGTCTGGGGATCGGCAGTAGCTGGAAAGTCTCCCCAGTAAAAAACCAGTCAGACTCGAACCCAAACGAGATGCTCATTGTTGACAACCTGGGGCAAAAAGAAAAGGTCCAAGCCTCCCCCACATCACCCCAGAATTAACCCAATCCACGGTTGACTCCATATAATCCCGCCAGTCGGGCAAAGTGTGCCAGTAGTCTAGCGGGTTTCCAAGCCGACCATGGCATAATTGACGTCTTTTTTTTTTTTTTTTTTTTTTTTTTTTGTTTGCTGGGGATACGGGATGAGGTTTCTTTGTTACATCAACCGAGTGGATTATTAGCGAAGACCCCATTAAACTGGTCCAGACCCAGCCAAACAATTGATGGTTCTCCATTTAGTGCCCGAGCCTTAGTCTCAACCCAATTGATCTCGTGCCCAGTCATTTTCCTCATCCGGTGAGAAAGGCCTGCCACTAAGTTGGATGGTCTGCCACCTGCAGGGCTTTTCTCACTAGTCGTACTCAAACCCGGTTGGCCTTGCATTGGCGAGACTATGTGGGGTGGGTGAAATTCAGCAGTCGCACTAAAGGCATTCGTTGTAACGGTGACTCCCGTCTGACTGGTTAGCTCAACTTAGGGCTCACCCCGGTCGTCAACCCACCCAGTCAGCGCAAAGCATCTCCCGAATCCGAGAGCCAAACCCTTGCCATGAGCTTGATATTCACTTAGTTTCACTTCCTGTCTCCGTTCTCACCCTTCGGCTTTGCCGTGTTCGTTTCTTGGCTCGACTCACCAGGACTGCGGGTGACACGAGGGACCATCGCCCGCAGGTGTTCACCGGTGCTACAAAACGACAAGAGTCTGCTGGCACTCCCTTTCATACGGAGTCTTAAACTTTTTCTCTTGCCACCACCTCCTGTCAGCCGAGGCTCGCTTTCCACCAATTATCCTCGCGGGTCTTTGAGGGCATGAAGGCTGCCGTGAACCCTCTACCCAGCGCCCGGGATTAGCGTCAGTCGTGGACAAAGATAGTCCGCACGCCTGGGAGGTTGATACCGGAGGGTTCTCACCGGCCTCATTGGACCACATAAGCCCCTAGAACACCTCAGAAGGTGTTTGAGGTCATTCCTCTTTGTCTGCCCTATTGCACAGGAGCCTAGGTTCGCATTGACTGCTTATCATTCGCCGTCAAATAACGCTATAGACCAGGAGGTCAGATGCAGCGGACATGTGATGCATCTATAATAAGCCAGAGGACGACCATTGGTTATACCTCTCTGGATGTTTCAATTTATTCTGGAACCTCTGAGGTCAAAGTACATACGGCAAACCGATCACTTCGGAACTTATCCTTTGATATAAGCCATCGTAGCCTATCTTCGGTTCTCGATGTTCTCGCCGGCAAATTCCGACGAGGCAAATTCTCGATCGCGGCCTCGAGTGACTCGGCCCATCTCACCCTGATGTAAATGCTTCAACCCTGCTACACTCAACAATCCTCCAACTCTCAGTCAAGACCCCATAAGACGCCCACCCAACCACCGCCTCAACGCCAACCTCCCCCAAACTAGGCCGGTAGCCGTAAATGACATCCTGTCTTCGCTGTCATAATCTTATTTCTTTAACCCCCCCGGCCCCCACCCCCATTCTTTGTCTCTTTGATCGGCATTCCGTTCTGACATGCAGTCAGATATCCCTCACCCACACGTGACTAGTTAGAACCAAACCAATGAGAAATCCCCTGAAAGAAAGCCAACTCGTATCACGACCGACAACCTCATCTCCCCTCCACATGGGCCCGCTCCATCTTCCGCTGCTGCTTCTCTCGTAACTCCACCAAACACGGCGCCGCGACGAGACTTCGGTTATACATACCCTTTACGGTAAGCCACGACACCATGATCCACAACAACACGACGCAGAGTGAGAATACCTATTCAGTTCGGATTCACATTAGCCTTTCTTTTCCTTTCCATCCCTTCCTTCCCTTTCTATAAACTACGAAACGCGAAAAGAAAAGAACCAGCTGACATACCGTCCCCACAACCCTAAAAAACCTCGACGGCATCTCCCGCCCCAGTTGACAGGTACTCGTTGCATAGACGCCAAGCGGGAAAGTGAACGCCCACCAGCCGAGGTTAAAGGGAAATTTCCGGGTTCGTAGGATAGACGCTACGGCGAAGAAGAGCCACAGGAGTCCGAAGGACCAGAGGAGGAGGCCGGTGATGAAGCCGAGGATTTCGAAGACCTCGCCGGTGCCTGGTCGGAGGGTGTGGGTTTGGGGGAGGATTTTTTGGGAGACTTGGCCTAATTTTTGGATGCTGTTTTCTTTCTTGTTAATGATGGAGCTGGTTGGTGTGGGGGCGCGTAGATCATGGGATAGGTGGGTAGGGTGATATAGGGGGCAGAGGGGGGAGGGTACATACCCGTAACTGCCCTGTCCGAGTGGACCAAGAGGCAAGAACATGCTCACCATAATTTCCTTTGGCGGGAGCTTATGCAGCATCAGGCGCATCAGGTAGATGACTATTATCATTAGGGCGAGGGGCACGCCGACGCCCCAGAGGATGTAGCTGGTTATGATGGTGCCGAGGGCGTACTGGGGGTCTGGGAGGACGTCTGCGACGATGGAGCCGGATGCTGCGGCCACGACGCAGGACACGATGGGGAGGAGCCAGGCTGCGCTCATGGAGGAGAGGACGGTTTCGGATGGGCGGGTCATTCTGGTTTAGTTAGCCGTGCTGTTTTTTTCCTTCTTGTGTGTCGTTAGGGTGTAGAACGGTGAAGTAATTGGACTCACATGATAAAGGGCAGCACGAAACATGTCAGCACGGAGATCACGGCGTCGGTGATCCATAGTCCCCAGGCAAAGTAACTCGCCCAGTCTCCCCAGGCTGGCACGCAAACGAAGCAGAACATGTTGATGATAGTCGCCAGGCCCATGGGAAACGTGCCCAGGAAGAGCGATTGGGCTGGATGGGTGATCATCACGGGGAAGATGTCGGGATAGAGGAGGTACCGTAGGGCTGTGATGAGCAGAAAGCTGATGAACAGCAGCACGTTGAGGACGAATATGATGGTCGATATCCAATAAAGCCATATGCCATTGTACGGTAGTGTGTAGAGCAGGATTGACGCGATGCCGGTTCCCATGTTTGCTGAGAACCACCTGTGAATTGATTAGGCCATATCTCTTAACAACAAGATATCGGAGTAGATCAGTAGGGACAATACGCTGGAGTAAAATTCCGGATAAGATGGCGCCAGCCATTCTCGTGCTTCGACATCGCAGGTCCCTCCCGGGCTTGTCCTCTGCTCGCGGGGCATCCCTGGCTTGGGGCACTGTGAAGGATGTGAGGTGCCAGCGCAGTCATCTTTCCACAAGTCTAGGATATTTTATCGAAATTGCATCTAAGTCTCTTACTTCATAGGAATAAATCGATTAAGGAATGACGAGAAGATGATGTCTGGCGTGACGGCCACATCGGAGAAAATTCAGGCCCTCCATCGTCAATTCACTATAACCACACAAGAACCTCATCAGTCGGCCGAAACCAATGTATTTGCGACTACAGTCCCGAAAACCTAGTCGCCGAAGCTCTGAGTGAATGTACAGGTCAGTCGCCGACTCTGTTGGTCCAGGTGGCGACCCGCATCCAACGGGTATTTAAATAGGGCTGATCGCCCAATGTGATTGGATCCGCAATCGGCGATTGGCCACAACGTCTCAGCGTTCAGAACTATGGCCCATTAAGTAAATTGAAGATGTCGACAGCGAGCGGGTTGACTCCATGTCCCCGAGCATCCGAATGATACCCGTATATATGTCATGGCGGTGGTTTCTCGACCGAGACAAACGGCCAGATCGCCCTAGAAAAGGACAGTCGCAACCACTGTAGTCAATCGTCATCAGCAAGTCACCCATACGAAGAAATAAACATCGCGACAATGCCAGAACCCATCATTCACCCCATCTTCGAGCCGCAAACCTCAACCTGGCAATACATCGTAGCCTGCCCCCAAACCCACAACGCCGTGATCATCGACCCAGTCCTCGACTACAACCCCTCCCAATCGACAATCACAACCACAGCCGCCGACACACTCCTAGTCTTAATCAACACAAAAAACTATAGAATAACCCACCTCCTCGAAACCCACGCCCACGCCGACCACCTCACCGCATCCTCCTACCTCCAATCCCGCCTTCAGAAACAACAAGACACCCACATCCCAATCTGCATCGGCCACCGCATTCGCCAAGTCCAAGACACCTTCGCCAGTCGCTACCGCATCCCCCAAGCCGAACTAGAGCATGCCTTCGACCACCTCCTCGACGACAACGAGACCTTCTCCATCGGGCAGTTAACAGCAACAGTCCTCCATCTACCAGGCCACACACCCGATCACGTCGGGTATCAGATCGGGAGCAACGTCTTCACGGGCGATTCGATGTTCAACCCGGATGTGGGGAGTGCGCGGTGTGATTTTCCGAATGGGGATGCTGATGCGCTGTACGGGTCTATGCGGAGGCTTCTGGCGCTTCCGGGGGAGGTTAGATTGTATACGGGGCATGATTATCCGCCCACGACTGGAGGAGAGAGTCGGGAGCCGAGGGCGTATGCGACGGTGGATGAGCAGCGGGAGGGGAATAAGCATGCTG
>MBFL02000549.1:0-17452 GCA_001696595.2 Aspergillus hancockii
GGGTCGAGGGGAGGAGGGAGGTTTTGGCGAGAGCTGCGGAGGAGAGGATGAAGAGGTTGGAGAAGAGGGAGGGGGAGGAGGATAGGTGAGGTTTTTTATGATATTTGGTTGGTTGGGTTTTATAGATATACGGTAGTTATACTTGAGATATGGGTGGTAATGAGACATGATTGCATTATGTAGGCCAATTTTTGTAAAGAAAGGCTGAGTACTAGATATCTGGTACGTTTATACCTGCTCGTTGACGAACAATCCGGCCATACCTTGCCCAGTACCGATGCACATACTGGTCACGAGGACTTTCTTCTTCGTCCGTCTCGCCTCACTGAGAACGGTACAGATCTGACGAGCGCCTGTGGCGCCCAGAGGGTGGCCAAGGGCAATCGCACCGCCCCTGGGGTTAACCTTGGCGTGGTCCAGACCAAGGTTCTGCAGACAGTAGACAGCCATGGAAGCGAAGGCCTCGTTGATCTCGTAGATATCAATGTCATCCTTGCTCAGGTTGTACTTGGAGAGCAGCTTAGGGATCGCGGCAGTAGGACCGATACCCATGACGCGAGGAGGAACGCCGGCAACGGTGGCGCCGCAGAATTTAGCCAGGATAGGCTGGTTGAGCTCGATGGCTCTAGAGCGACGCATGAGGAGGATAGCAGCAGCTTTTCGCATATTAGTACTTCGCTCTATAAACGACAGAATGAGAACTCACCGCCGTCAGTAACCTGGCTGGAGTTGCCACCCGTGCTCCGGTTTCCGAATTGGGGGAAGGCCGGCCGGATCTTGCTCAAAGATTCAGCGGTGGTGCCATACCGGACACCCTCATCCTTGGTCAAGGTAACCTGCTTGACCTCACCCGTCTTGGGGTCCTTCACCTTGGTCGTGATGGGGACGATCTCATCATCGAACCATCCGGCCTTCTGTGCCTCCTCCGCGCGACGGAACGACTCAGCAGCATACTTATCCTGAGCCTGGCGGTCGATGTTAAAGTCCGCTCCAACGTTCTCGGAGGTCTGTCCCATGGGCTGAAGGCAGTCCACTGACTCCTGGTTCTTAGAGACCTCTTCACTGAAGCCAGACAGAGCGCCGCCGCCGGCAGACATCAATTCTGCACCAACAGCAACACCGATGTCGATGTTGCCCAGTGAGATCTGGTTGGCGATGTCTTGGACAGCCTTGAGGCCGGACGAGCAGAACCGGTTGACGGAAGAGGCGCCGGCTGTATGGGGGATTCCGGCCGCCAGAGCAGCGGCACGGAGGATATATGGGGCCTTACCGTCGTTGACCTTTTGATTGTTAGCTTGATTACTTTCTAGCGAGTAACTGAAACGTACATTACCCAAGCAGACGTCCTCAATCAAGGCAGGGTCTATCTTGGATTTCTGCAACAACTCCTTCAGCAGTGCGTATAGCATGTGATCCAGCTCTGTATCTTTGAAGCCACCCTTGACGGCCTTGGCCAAGGGAGTCCGCAGGGCAAGAGTGATAACTACATCGTCGGGGTTCTTCTGGGTGCTGAGCCGGTCAGTCTACTTCACATGTGATACGGACAGTAACTTACATGGCGGAGAGGCCATTGCTTCCTCCTTTGAGGTGGCTGAGAATGGAGTTCAAGCGTTCTGTGGCCATGGTGTGTATTATGTGATCTATTCAGCCCACTGTTAGCATTCCAGTTTCCACTCGGTAAGAAGCGGAGATAAGAGCAGCGGGTAAAAGTGAGCAGTGCAGTAGTGATATATATGCGGGGGAAGCTCAGTGCCAGACTGCTGATGATGGTGAATGGAGGTACAATCACAGGGGTATCGCTCACCAAGTTACTCGTTGACTCTGGGATAAGAAAAGAAGAGGAAGTGCGGAGGGACAAAGCGGCCGTGATATAGCAGGAGGTGGTCACTGGCCTTCAGCCGAGCAACAGCCGAGGCTCTTTTTGCTTTCCCCATATTTAATCAACCCACGAAATAGACTAACTAACAGAGAGATTAACTTATTAATAATCGCCAAGCTCCTGAATGTAATTCCAATAGACAATTAAGCTAGACCGCTGTATCCTAGGATCTACAAAAGTCATGTGAAATACTAGTAACATAATAGACAAAACTCGACAAAACTCCGAGACCCCGATTCCGTGTCGCGCCATCCATCCTCCCAAGCAAACTAAATTATTCTATACATGTTCCACCTGCTTACATGCGATGGCTGAGATCCTCATTGCTGACTACGCTGCCGACCTCCGACCAGCTGGCAGGAGTGGCGATTCCCCGTGTCGACCGCCCATGCTCACTCAATGTGCCGTCTGTCCAATCATCCGCAGCAGATTCATAAATCTGACTGAAACTACCGGGCGTAGAAGGCGTAGAGGGGCGTTCGTGGTGCACAAACCCCGAGGACTCCAGGTCGGACAGATCGGAAAACGGCGACCTTAAATCACGACCGGTATCGTTAGCCGACGGACCCGGATGAGCAAACAGTATTTCAGAATAACCCTCGGTTTGACTCGACGACCGCGAACGAGGCCGTTCAGCCTCATCGCGATTAAGCGTAGAGACGGAGAAGTTAAATCCTGATGTCTCCGAAGTGGGCGTATAGTCAATAAGAGTAGCAGCATTGCCAGCTGGTGGTATCGTCACATTCAAATTCTCCCTAGCAAGAGCAGCAGCGCCCGAAGGCTCCGTCTGGGCCATGGGAGTTGGGGATTCAGTTTGTTTGCCTCGCTGCACAGCCTGCGATGTTGTCACTTCCACAGCCGTCGAGTTAGCTAGTGCATCGTTAGGAGCCGGACTGTCAGATTGTAGCAGATGGCCATCGTCATCCACTAGAGCGTCGAAAGATCTCGCCGGAGCGCTATCTCTCCCTTGGCGATGTTCTTCGAGCACGGAACGTCGTCGTTGGAGCTCTTCCCTTACAATCCTTCTTCGCTCTTCAGCTTCGGGCCCCAACTCCTCAGTCATAGATATGTCCTGTCTCATAGGAGACGCGGCGTTCGGAGGATGGATCTCATCGCCTAGATTATGCAACGCGACGGCGATCTTCCGCCGAGAGTTATTAACCCATTGTCGAAACTGAGGCGATTCATAAACCGCAATACCAGCAGCAACAAGGGCTGAAACGGTGATGATAATTCCTATTCACATCATCGAAGGTTAGCCCTCATATCTACAAAACGTAGACCTATCTCCCCATCTACTGACTGATAAGCACACACCGCCCGGCTAAGCCGGAGAACGCCTCAATCTGCTATAGATAAAGAAAGGAAGATTGAGACAAAGGCAGACTCACCTTTAGCAACCGGAGTCGGCATCGTGACCACTCCCTCGGTCAAATATGTCGTTCTTCTTTTCTTCCTCCTCAAACCGACAACGTCAGGCAGCCAAGTAAAGGAAGGCGATGTCAGCGTCATCAGATGCGGTCACCCCGTGCACGTGACGTCCCAGCAGCCCTTATCCAGGAGCCCTATCGACCGTTTCGGGCTGTCATTGTTTTCCCCTCCGCGTCGGACATCAACATCGTCCTCCATGACAACTAACCACCACTTGAAACTCCAAAAACACGATTGATTGCAATCCTACACAATCAATTTAACCAACCATGTCCCGTCCGTCCTCCGTCTCCCAGCGCCCCCTAACCCTCACTGAGGAACTCGAAAAACTCGAACAATCCATCACCCTAACTCTCCAAGGTAAGCCAAACACACACCCTCCCGATAAGCCCCCAATCCAATCCCAGCTAACCATGTCCAAAGAAATCGACCACAACTTCAGCCAAGCACACCGAATCGTAACAACAAGCATCCTCCCCGTCGTCGAACAATACGCCGACCACTCCCGCTCCGTCTGGGAGGGCGCAAAATTCTGGAAGCAGTTCTTCGAAGCCAGTGCAAACGTCTCCCTATCGGGCTACGAGGAACGACCGAACGAAGAAGACACGCTCCAAGCCGACGGGTCCACGGCCGACGATGTCGAGACCAACGAATCTGGCACCTACGACACGCCTCCCTCGGCGCACTTAGCCAAAGCAGACGATCTAGAGCTCACGTCGCTGAGTTACTCGTCGCATAGTACGCCCCGCGGACCGACGCGGTATGAACAGCCGGATGAGGATGGAACGACGCTTACCTCGTCGATTGCGCGTCCGTCGCCATATGAGGCGCTGAAGAGGGAGATCGACGAGAGTGATGCGCCGTTCGATGACGATGATAACGATCTGCCAAGTACACCAGGGCAACCGTTCCAGCCAAAGGGCTACACCCACGACGACCTGATGTCCTCGTCGCCGTTTGTGCCGCCCGTTTCGCACGAGAAATTCTCAACGGCAGGGAAGAGCCCCGCCGATCCGGTGCTGCATCGGCTTCAGGATAAGACGTACCGGGTGCAGGCTACGCCGCTGGGGAAGGGCGGGTATGGAGGAGGAGCGGGGGGTCGGTCGAAGTTCACGGTAACGCCGAAGGCGACGTCGGCGTCGAAGTACCGGTTTGACGAGTCTCCGATGTCGAGTCCTGAGCCGGAGGCGCCGCAGCTGCATGCTGAGATCTTTTCTTCGCCTCTCAAGACCCCGGGGACGAATCGGAAGCGACGGACGAGTAGTAGTCATTTGCGGATTACGCCGCGGCCTGGGATGAGTGTTTTGACGCCTGCGAAGAGCGGGCGGAGGAATAGGCCTGTGTGGGGGGATAGTGACGATGGGTTTGACGATGAGGAGGACGATGAGGATTTGGGTCCGAGTCCGCCGAAGACGATGCAGTTTCATATTCCTCAGAGTAGACTGATGAAGACGCCTGGTTGGTTTCGCTAATTCTATTTCGATAACATGACAACGCTAACTAAACCTCCAGCGAAAGAAGCATCGAGGCGGATCGTTGAAGACTTGCTCTTCACTGCCGGGGCAAATGATACCACGGACGATGATCCAGGCGAGCAGAGTCCCAGCATCATCCAGAGGGTTCAGCGTATAGAGGACGAAACGTTCTAAAGACATGTATGTATAGGTAGTCTATAGTCGTACACATCGAATGAAGCTATAGTACTTATGGTCAAGCTGTATCTACCGTACTGCTCAATTAAATGTAACAATGCCTAATCCTTTGCTAAGCACTAAATACATCTACCCATACAAGGCAAGAATCACATTTCCCCAAGCCCAACACGACACTGGAGGCATCCAATACGCAAAACTTCTCGGGCGACAAACTAACTTCGAACCTGCGGAATCAGGGAGTAAAGGAAATTACATAGGCATACTGCTAACATGAAGGGTATCGAGCGTGAGGCGCTGATCATGAAGGGTTTGGGAGGGATGAGAAATAGACCACACAGCTGTATATGTACAAAGTGTCGAGTTGATAAGTCTCGGGGTATTCTAATGGCAGAAGAGAAAGGAAATCCAAAAGGGAAGAAAAATGGAAAGTAAGACCTCTCATCCCGATTCCAGATCAGGCTTGAGCGGACTTTCGAGGGGGGAGAGATTCTATCACTGCAGACCCATGAACACCTCTTGACAGTTCTCCACCAAAAACTTCAACACCTCGTTCTTCTTTTGCACATCCGTCATCTCCCTAGCCAGACTCTGCGGTCTCATGATGGTTGGGGCGAAGACAACGGCAATGTTCTGACTAGTCATCAAATTCTCCTCCTGACGCTCAACCACGCGCTTCAAGTGGAACATCAGGAATTCGAGCACATCGCGATGAACTCGAGGCAGTTCCAGAAGACACTTCTGCAGGGTCTCAATTCGCTCTGGTTGGGAAGCGATCTCACCAGTCTCAATAATCGTTTCGTAAACTTCGAATGTAATGAGCGGATTGGGCAGCTTCCGGAAGTACTGCTTGAGTGCCGATGTCACCGCATGGATATCAAGGTCAGGGTCCGAGATATCATAGTCCTGTGGCTGTCGTTCGAATCCATCCCGAATAGTCTGGATGGCCGAACTAGCTCCTGACTTGCGGTAGATTCCTTCCATGTCCATGCCTAACCCAGTTAGATTAATACAATCAGAAGAAGAGGAGTGGAACACATACCTCGTAGCTCAACTTCTTGTATGCAACGTGTGATAATAGCAGGAATAATGCTCTTCTCATGCTCCATCCGCGCTTCCAAGTCGGTACCAAAGAGTCCTTGAAAGATCATTAGTCGAGGTTAACCACAAGAAAGAGTAGATAATACATACCATTGGAAGCGACTTCCGCCAAAGCCGGAACACTTTCAGTTGTTGGCATCTTCGTACCGGTCTGTTTGTTTCGCTGGTTCCCAAAAAATCCGAATCCTGGGCGGCTAGGGTCCTGAGTTTGAGAGCGTGGCAGACCAGGGCCAGGTTCTGGGTTTTCGCTTGAACCGAATGCGCGGTTGAGGCCTTTGGTGACACCTTTTGCAACATTCTGGCCTCCCTTCTTCCAGTTGAACTTGCGAGGCTGTCCCTTCCGGATGCTAACAACCTGAGGACCGGGAATAATGGTGACTGGCTCCGCCTCCTCTGACATGTTGGCTGTTGACACGGATGTGGCCAGTTCAGTGTTGGTACCGGCCTTGAGTGCTTCAATTGAAGAGAGCGACTTCTCCTTTCCGTGAGAGTATATGCCAAGGCCGTTCGCACCCCGGTTGTTTTCCGTGTTGTTAGCTTTGTAAAGCTCCTGGATCTGGTGGACCAGCTGGTTGTTCAGTTCAGCCAATTGAGCATTCTTGGAGGACAGCTGCTCGAACTCCTGGAAGCTCTTGTCCTTCATACGATTAAAGTTAGCGAGTTCCTCGGCGGCTTCGTTGCGTTTTTGGACCAAATCCTCGATCTGAGGAGTGAAAGAATCCTTCAGTTTCTGGATGGACTCAACGAACTCCCGCAGCACTTGGTTCGTCAGCTTTCTAAGGTCCAGAGTACCACCTCCGCCGCGCTTCTCCGCCTCAAGATGATCCGTCAGCACTGACAGTTCTCGCATAACGATCTCCTTCCGGGCATCCAGAACGACCATAGTAGAGCGCTTTTCGTTAAGTTCTGTGTTGACCTGCTTCACGTCCGCAGTTGCATTCAGCATAGCCTCCACTTCGACGAGCTTCTGATCCCGCTCCAGGACCCGCTGCCGCTCTTTGCGTAGCTCACTCCGCAGCCATGCCACTTCTTCAGGCCCGGCACTCTCCGGAGAGATAGCGGTAGGACTTCCAAGGTCCTGGTATGGGGCTGAACCATTGACCGGCGATTTGGGCCACTTTGTATCCTTGGACAAACGAGACCCTTTATCGCTAAAGCTGCGACCGTGGCGTACCGAATTCGACATGCGACGCAAGAACGAGTCGCTGTTCTGAGGGTCCTCAGATCCCATGAGTCGCGCCATATCTTCATCCATAGATAATTCACCGCCGCCGTTATACCGCAATAGCGATGGGGACCCTGCGCAGTCCGCCGATTGACGCGGCAAGTCGGGTTGATGGAAGGTGTTGATGGATTTGGGGCGCGGTGGCTTCGACGACTCGAAGTTGGCATCGCTACGCGCGGTCCGAGGGGATTCACCCAGCTTAGGTGAAACTCTGCTTCGGTCCTGCCACTGCTCCCCAGGTGTGATGGACTGCGGGCGAGGAGACATGCCTGCATCCTTTCGAGACATGTGCAGCTTGCTTTCCAACGAATCCCCGCGTTTGGGAGGATGCTGCATACTACCAGAGGAAAGAAAGGACCGTGCGGAGTCCAAGGATCCGCTGTTCTCGTGCAGTCGACGAAGCTCATGCGATGGCCGGCTGGGATGGGTTATAGAGCTATCCTTTGTTGATATGTCCCGGTGAAGGGCGGCGGACGATCTGGTGCTTTCGGGGCTCGAATTGGAGAATGTGCTGGTCTCCTTCTGGTTTGAGGGTAACTCAGACCGCGAACTCCGCGCGGAGCCCGACCTTGTGCGTATAGGCAATTCAGGTGGTGCCCTCGACTCATCACTCGTTGCCGGACGAGAGTAGCCACTGGTGTCTTCCTGACGCCAACGAGCCAGGTCCACATCGCGACCCTTCTCTTGATACGCGATGTGTGGTGATGTACTGCCCGACGGGACTGAATCGCTTCCTTCTGGAGGAAATCGGTGAAGGGAGCCGGGAGATTTTGCATGCTGCGGGGATCGCTGTTCTTCGGAAGGATCAAAGGCGAGAGGGATCAGGAATTCTCCCCCATCCGCTTCCGGTTCACGGGGTACCATGGAGTGACGGTTGCTGCGGTAGGTACTCGAGGGGAGGATTAAGTTGTCTAAAGCGATTAGTTCATCAGAATATTCGAGACCTCTTTCCGACCTTTCTGGTGGGGAGTTACCTTGATCGGCGGTACGAGTACCGGAAGAGGCTTGCATCCTTCCTGCGTCCAGCGCGGTCGCTGCTGCAACCCGAGATGCCCCTTCTGTGACCGGCTCGACATAATCATCAGCGGCCGCGTCGTTTGTGGCCTGATTAGATATCTCTGGGGGCAGCGATGGCAGGGATTTGTCCAGTTTCACGCCGGGTCCTGGTTTCTTCGTGGGGGCAGCCGCACGGTTTCTCTTCCTGCGACGTTGCATTAACGACTCATGGCAATCCATGCAGAAGATACCCTGAGACGTTCGTGCATAACGTAAATTCTCGATTTTCCTTTTACAGTTCCGGCATCGAAAGCACTGCGCGCAAAACGCCTGTTCTCCGGTCAAAATAGCTAGATCTTCGATTTTGTTCCCGCACGAACTACAGCTATAAGTGCAATTGCTGCAGATCAATGAACCGTCTCCGAGGAGCAGGAGATGGGCGTCCGAGTCGAGAAGGGTGCCACAGGTACTGCAGCAGAAACATTCGATATGCCACCGATTTCCCGCTAAAGACTGTCAGCTCCTGAGACCCGTCTGGCCACCTCGATTGCGAACTTACCAAGCTCAAACGCCTTCCCTTCTTCCAGGATCTACGTTCTGTTAATATGCATTGTGAGTCTCAATGTCCGACAGATGTTGCATACCTCTCCACAACCCTTGCAGGGAAATGGCACGTCATCCTGTTCCATAGGAGATTCTGGGTATGCCGCCGGAGACTCCATCTTCAGCGGAGGGTATATTATGAAAGGCGAAAGATTCACCTGAATACCAGAGGTGTCAGTGACAACGCCCGGGGCCGCACCCGCGATGTACTATGGCCAAACGATTTGACGGCACAGGGGGGAGGGAGGAGTCAAGACGCAGTCACGCATCCGACAGGAGAGGATATGACGAATCACAGCGACAGGGCGTTCAGCGACAAGCGATCTGATCACGGAACGCGTACGAACAGGATATGCTAAACTCGACGAGGGGGGAAAGAAAGTGCCGGTGGAAATAAAAGAAGACGACGAAGGGTGGGAGGACAGCAATTTCCACTTTAAAGACGGTAATCAAAAGCTATCGAGCCTATGGTAAGCACGGGCGTTACAGTCAGTATCAGGACAAGATCGACAAGGTCCATTGCGGACGAGACTGAGGGGTTGGTGGTTAGAGGTTTGTGAGGCCAGAAGTAAATAAAGTACCCCAGAATCCCAGGACCAGGGGGAAGGAAAAGAGTGGGAAGGAGGGAGGGGCGGAAAGAGGGTAAAAAAAGGATACCTCATGCAGGACAATTAATATCTGTCGATCTATCTCGATGAGGGATATTCCGAAGCTATCCCAATGGGTAAGTGAATTATTGCATCAGTAACAGGGGGTGGTGCGAAAAGAAAATAAATTGAGGTTGCTGTTGCGAAGAGAGCGAGAGTGGTGTGTGGTGAGTGAGAGTTGTTGAAGGGAAATGAAATGAAACACACTTAACGGTGAGCGACTGTTTCAGATAAACTTCAACGACAGAAAATCCCCCTCGGGAAAGCCAACGCAGCAACGAAATACCACCCAGGGGCAGTGTCAATTAGATCATTAAAGATTATATCAGAGATAAATAAGAATGAGAGGTGTATGGTATATGGTTGAAGTAGGCACAGTATGTAAGAAGTAAAGTTGCCCAAACAAGCAAATGAAAGACAATCCAATGGGGGAAGAATGGGAAAGGGAGAGTGTAAATTGGCGCCAGAGGAACGGGAAAAGAGAAGAGACGGTCTGGAGTCAAGAGTCTGGATCTGAAAATTAAAAATAAAAATAAAATAAACCACTTATGTCACACCCGTTCCCCAGGCCCTATACACCACCGCAACAAAGAAACCCAAGAGATCTAATTTCGCTCGGTCAACATAATAATGCTGGATTCTATATGACTTCTTGATTATGATACATCCACCCCTGTTCTATATAGATCGCACATAAACGCCTCGCGCAAATGCGACACAAGTAAAATGCCTATACAAGTGGCCGCCAGCGCCATAAACCAACCCAAACCATAATAATTAATGCATCGTACATAGAATCAATGCAAAGAATAGAAAACGATGAACAGTTTTCCCGCCGCTCTATATGCAAAAAATAGTGGTTTTCTTCGGTGCGAAATCCCGTTCCAAAAATAGTGTATCCACCGTTCTATTTTTTGTTTTCCTATTTTGATTTTCTCCTTCTCCCCCAAATTTGGGTTTACCCTCAAGTCTCCAACGACTGGTGGATCACACTCGTTCGGTATGTCTCACTACGCTGGATCAGCTCCTGATGCGTGCCCTGCTCCACACAACGACCCTCTTCAATTAAGAAGATCTGGTCGGCCCGGTGAATGGTGTTGAGTCGATGCGCGATGGCGACGATCGTGGTCCGTCCCGCCAGCGTGGCCAGTGCCTCTTGGATGCGTTTCTCAGATTCAACGTCCAGTGCGCTAGTCGACTCGTCCAGCAGCAGCATGCGTGGCTTCCGCACCAGTGCCCGTGCAATAGACAGCCGTTGCCGTTGACCACCTGAAAATTGCTTCCCATCGTGGCTGCACAGCGTCTGGTACCCTTCCGGCAGCCCCATGATCACGTCGTGGACATTGGCCATGCGGCATGCCTCCTCAATCTCCGCCTGGGTCGGTTCATGTCCGGGACAAGCGCCGAGTCCGATATTGAAGGCGACCGTGCCTTCGAAAAGCACATTCTCTTGGGGCACCAGAGCGATGTCGTCGCGGAATTCCGTGCCCAGCTGGCGCGTGACGTCCACACCATCAATGATGACCGATCCGGAGGTAGGTCGGTAGAATCGCTCCAACATGGAAAATGTGGTGGACTTTCCAGATCCACTGGGGCCGACCAGGGCACAGAACTGTCCGGGTTTGATGTTGATGTCGAGACCATTCAAGATGGGTCGTTCGGGCCGATTAGGATAAGTGAAGAGCACACCACGAAGTTGAGCCCCAATGGCTTTGTCAGACGTCCGCTGGCGTGGCCCACGGACCGAGTCCACCGCTTCAACGTCATGTGCGGCCATCTTTTCTTCAAGGAGAGTACTGGATGGTTTGAAACTGTGAGAGGACCCCGGGGCGAGTTCCTCATCCGTGGAGCGAGTAGTGAGAAGCTCGACTATGTTGGACGATGCAACTCGGGCCTTGGAGATATCTGGCGCCAGCGCGAACATCTGACCGCACGACTGGGTGCTGAACAACAAGGCCGGCAGGACAATAAAGAACTGGGTCTGGGAGTAGAGGCCGGCGGCAACCTGCTTCGACCCCCACCAGTAAGCAAGTGCGTAGACCAAGTTGCTGATACTGAAGGCGAGCGCCAGCCAGACATTACCGTGCGCAATAGCCTTCATGGTATCCCGGTAAGGCTGTGTCAGTGCCCGTCCGAACACCTCGTACGACTGCTTCTCCAGAGAAAACGCGGACACCGCACGAATGTTGTCGACAGCTTCCACAGTAATCGCTGTGGCTTTGGCGAAGGCCTTCTGGTGTCGTTCGGCAAACTTGGCCTGGACCCGGAGCTTCATCATACCGGCCACCAAAAGCACGGGAATGGTCGGGAATAAGACGATCGTGATCTTCCACGCGATGGCAAATGAAACCACCAGGCCGGCCACCAAGTTCACGGCAGTGGCCAGGAGAAGACCAATGGTCGAACCGGTGATGCCACTCAGAGCAGAAGCGTCACCAGTGATGTAAGTGATCAAAGTTGCCGGGGTGCGCTCATCCATGCTGTGCCATTGCAGTGTCTGGCCCAGTAACGACCGCAGGGAAAGCACTCGGATACGATACAGGATTTTATCGGCCGCCCAACCGAAGGCAGCGCCACCCACCACGTTAGCGATCAGTTCAACCAGGGCAAGAATAAAGAAAAGCAACCCGTAAAGGCTGCCACTATCACTGATGGCATCAGCACCCCTGCATGGGTTCAGATTACCCACCGTATGACCGAAAACGACCGCTTCGGCAGAATAAGAACCACCGATGATAGTAGACATAGCCAGTCCTAGTAGGACCAATGGCATGTTAGCCCGCATAAGAGAGAAGGTGTACTTGGCGCTAAACCACCCCGATCGCTTGTTCTTCTTTTTCTTCTTCTCGCTGCCATTTTTAGATCCAGGCGGTATCTCAGCCACGACAGTGTCTTCCGTGACGTCCGACCTACTGACACCAACAAGACCGCCTTCCTTCTCATCAGCGGCCGGGACACTTTCCGAGATGGAATTATTTCCGCGAGGTGCATCGCAGATCGCATCCTCCGACATCATCACATCTTCGACGCTCAGTTTCCCTAAATTCTGGAGGCGTACCATCTCCGCATAGACACCGCCGCGAGAGACAAGTTTAGAGTGGGAACCCTCTTCGGTAACCCGACCACTCTGAACCACCACAATCTTGTGGGCATCCTTGGCCGTCGCCAGCCGGTGCGCAATAGACACAGTGGTGACCTGTTCGGATACCTTAGCCAATGCCGCCTGGATCAGTTGCTCACTGGTGGAATCCAGTGCGGCCGTCGCCTCGTCCAGAACGAGCAGGGTTGGCTCTCGCACCAGGGCACGAGCAAGAGCGATACGTTGTTTTTGGCCTCCGCTCAATTGATTCCCTGCCGTGCCGACACTGGTCGAGAGTCCATAGGGCAGACCTTCGATGAAGTTCAGCGCGTTGGACATAGCAGCTGCCTCTTTTACCAAATCCACGATCTGAGTCACACGGCTGTCGCAACTAGAGAGGGCCTCCTTCTCGGACACCCCTCCTCTGATTTTCTCCGCGAGCTCCGGAAGGCTAGCATTCAGAATGAAAGGTGCTAGGTCCTGATGTCTGGCGTGTGCTGAAGAAACAAGACCGTATGCAATGTTTTCCAAGATCGAGCGGTCCAGTAAAGAAGGCTCTTGTTGGACGAACCCGATGTTCCCGCGCAGGTATCGAACGTTGATATCTTGAAAGTTCTTTCCACCAATCGTCACATGTCCCGATATCGGATCATAAAACCTCTCCAGAAGAGAGACAACTGTCGACTTCCCGCCGCCGGAGGGTCCAACGATAGCCGTGTGTTTCTTGGGAGGGATTACGAAACTCATACCCTGCAGCACAGGGACATCAGGACGAGACGGGTACGTGAAGTGCACATCATGGAATTCGATGTTCTCCTCGCCGAAGGCTGCGGACTTGTCGCCCTCGTCAGACGTTGCGTCAATGACAGACTTCCGGTTGATAACCGCCAAGAGTCGCTGCGAAGCGCCGGCTGCGGCGGCGAACACATGGATAAAGGGCGCAACCTGACTCAGAATGAAAGACGCATCAATAAGGACAAAGATCACAGTATACACCGCGCCCACCGATACACTAGAGTTTTCATTGGCCACCGAGTGAGCAATCATCTGGGCACCTTCCCAGAAAGCCAGAGCGTTGGCCGAGTACGCAACGAAGTAGAGGAAGCCTAGTTGTGTAGCATGTGTGCAAGCCTTCTTCAGGGCATCCTTGTGGGATTGTGAGAGATACGAAGCGAACCGTGCCTCCAGGCGATCGTTGGCGTTGAACGCGTGGACCAGCGTCAAGTGTGACAAGCTGGATGAGGCGATGGATGTCGCTGAGCCAATATTCTCCGCTATACGGCCACCATACTTCTTGATATAGTGACCTCCAAGCAGCGACATGACCATGAAACAAGGCACCACCGAGATCAGCATACCCGCGATCTTGGGTACCTTGATGAACGCCACAATATAGGAAGCCACGAAGTATGAGAGGGTGGTGATGACGAGACCTACCTTCTCCGAGGTTCCTGACTGGATCACTTCAATGTCACTGACCAGGCGTGAGATCACGTCGCCGGAAGGGAGAGACTCAATAAAGTTGGCCTCCTGTTTGATGACACTCTCGAAGTACCGCCTGCGATAGCGGCGCGCCAGGCGTTCGCTGACCGTACACCAACATGAGGTGTGGATGTAAATGAAGCAAAAGTTTGCGATAGTGATATATATCACATACAGCACTTTCGTGCGCACGCTATCTGAAAGCTCGCTCGTGGCGTCTGCCGAAGCTGAGCAAGTGACCGTGTTGAGGTCGTTGATAAGATCACCAAAGACAATACCGAGCAATGGAAAGGGAACTCCACCGGCAATCGCAAATATTACACCACAAATTATGAGAAACACATCCGTCATAGTGTAATCGAGCGAAAAAAGAAGTCGGATGTATGCGAAAGTTTTCCCCATATCCTCTTTCGTGGGCAGGTATCTTTTCAAGACTTGTATCTAATACGAAATTGGACGTCAGTATTTGGCCCATTTTCCAGTATATCACCCTGTGGGGAACAGGTAAGTGAACAGAAATGTAACATACGAAACCATTGTTGGTATCATTGGGACATTTCTGTCCACTACTGGGCTGTTCAACCTGTGACATGGTGGTATGGGTCTATATGAACCCCGCAGATGGGAGTTGGAGAAATGGACCGGCAGCTGTCTCTGTTGCGGGGTATAGTGTTGTAAAAACCGGTCAATATCTCCAGTACGCAGCACAAGTTCAATGGGATGGGGTGCCAGGCCGTCTGATAACCTTTCCGAATCGTCGGCGATGGTGCTGTTTCCGCATATATTATTGACGAGCTTTCAGGAAGCCGACTGGCGGAACAAGCGATGGATTCCACCACTGAAGAAGTACTCGCTTGATCTTTCTAGTTAAAGCTCAAATCCTCCACAATCAATCAACGAGCAATAGTGGAAGAGTGAGGTGATTCACTCAGACAAGCACACCCAATAAGCATCCCCCCGAGCAGACACAATGTTCGGGAATGATGGACAGGAAAATTGACAACAGGGAAAGGGTTAAAAGGGTCAAAGGAACACAGAAGGAGAAGAGAGGGGAAACTGGGAATTTCTGGCCCACCATGACACATGCTCAAGGGCCATGCCCCCCATGCCCACGCTAAGGAAAGAGAAAGCTCTCATGACTATGACTCCGGTTGCGGCGCTCAGTCTGAAGATGACTGGATCTAGAAAATGATTGACGCCATGGACAGCAGCGGGAAACCAAGAGGAAAGAGGGTCACTTGGACTGCAAAAAGCGGAGTTGCCAACAGACGAAACGAAAACCAGAGCCCAATGTTGAAGAGAGGCACATCTCCACTTAGCAGGGGAGGCCACTGGATTAGCTCGCACAGTGGATATCTGATTGATTGATAATTTTTTTTCACTGAGAAAACATTGACCAGCAAAAAGGTTTTGGCAGGGACCTAAATTTTCCGTTGCAGAAGCACCACGACGAGACAGCTATTGGGTGTTTCATCTCTAGACCAGTGGGGCAAGTCCACTTGTATTTTGTGGTTCCTGGAATTTGGGTAACCGAGTCAGTAGTACGTAGTCATTAGTACTTAATAGTGAGATTCTTCTCGTTCAGGAAGGCGCAGAAACCAGTGACCCAAGTGGAAAAAAGACTTAACCAGGATGTGAACGACGATACGAGCCATTGACCTTGTACTCCCGCGGTCTGAGTCAAAGCATGCACATCATAATCACAATATGTTCCGATAATAACAACAGTAACAATCCATGACACTTCAGCATAATACCCATTATGCGATAGAATCGATCTGCGAGTGCAATTTCACAAACAAAAAACCCGTCTGTTTGCCAAGGGCCAGCCACGAATAAGGACGTGGGAGGGTTTCTCTTTTTCTACGGTCGGACCCTCCATTTCCATCCCCATCTGATAACTCTTTTGGCCTAGAGATTCACCTGCATCTCTCGGCCAATCACACTTCCCTCCAGACAGGAGGGGTTAAACGGTTCCACTCAACTAGTCAGTCCACTGCCGTCTACTTTTTTTCTTCTTTCCCCCATCTTCTTCCTAATTCCCACGACTGTCTGTCCAATCTCATGAATAAAAACTAGGCTACTCGATAAGTACTCCGTAGTACCTATCCAAATTAGGTGTTTATACGGCCTCACAGATCTAGGGAATTGCCTAGCCTCAGCAGACATGCGTCTTTCCCGGTGTAGGGTTCTTAATTGATCGACTAGCTCAATTTCAATGGCCCAATCCCACCCGGAATGTGACGAATTATGGATTCATAGGATTGTTAAATTTTTTCTTGATGGGGTATCTCTCCCGCCAGCATCCACCTTCTATATTCACAAAACTTATACATCGGACCCGTATGATAGTGTATGCTCCGGATATGCATAAACAGTATGTGGGCAAAAGAAAGGATATGTTCAACTAATTTTATCTAATCTGATCGATCGATAACAACTGGCAATTTCAAATAGGTGGGCACCCATCTTCCTCACCAAAATATGGGAGCCCCAATTGAAAACCAGAAGGAAAATAAATCCAAACCTAAAAGAAAAACTAAGAAAGTTCCATTGTAAAGATCTACACCTCACTACCCGACATGCCCAACCATCAACAATGTGGTGGTAATTGATTGCTAGGGGCGGAAAACACAAAACAACAACAATCGGTGGGGGTGGGAATTCAGATTCCAACAGGATATTCGAAAAGCGTTTCTAATGAATGGTGACACCACCTTGGCTTGCGTGAACGGGAAAAAGGGGCAGAAGGCGTTCCAAGGCTGGAATCTAATCTGATCGGCATCTAATCAGATTCACCGGCCTTGTGCACACCGCATTGGATTACCGCCGATGCTCGGCCTTGTCCGACACTTCCAGCGTCACCTGTTACACCCTGGGTTACTGCATGATATATCTTTCTTCAATTACCGATGATTATTTTTCATTCACAACGGTATTCCTTTTGGATTGCTTGCTCTGGATACCGACAAGTACAGACTCCAACCAGCTAGCATAAAGTGGCGTCATGGTCAAACAGGCAGACTACCCTGTCAAATGGCATAGTTCTTTCTTCAAAGCTGTCTCTATGAGAATACCCAATGTTCCTCATAATACTCCAGAGACGAGAATTTCAATCAAGTTATCCACTCTTCCTCGCGGCATTCTTGTCTTGATCGTGCCGGGATTAAGGTTGCAATCTACAGCCTACAGCTACCAGGATCGCATACCACAGAGCAAACTTCATGATAATGATGGTCCCATTTAAACGATAGTACGTTCAAGAATACAGATGTAGTGGTATATTGCCCCCTCCCCCTTTTAAAACCCAAGAAAAAACAAACAAAAAGAAAAATATTATATTCTCCCCCTCCCCTC
>MBFL02000055.1:0-135700 GCA_001696595.2 Aspergillus hancockii
GTGGGTGGGTGGGTGAGTATGTTATGTACTGGAGACGAAGTCGGCGTTGCGCTTAGTGCTATCTGGGATAGGCGTCGAGGTTGCTAGGGTGGTGAAGAGGAGGAGGGGAAGGATGTTCTTCATTTTAGGGGTGGGATTCGCAGGAATTCTGAGGTTTATGATAGATGGATGGAGGATAGGGGATAAGATGGGTAGGGAAGGGCGGGAGGAGAAACATACGGAATAGTGAGTGCGCTCTTATATTTGTGAAGATATGCAGGGAAAAGCTTATTTGAAGATTATAGGAGGGAAGAAATTTTGCGATATTTTTCTATATCGGGCACTGGGCGCCGGGTACTGTTGTTCTTTGAGATAAGGCTTTTTGGTGTTTGGGCGTGGTTGACAAGGTACGAAAACGAAGTAGGTATATGTTAAATTTCAACTCTAGTGCCCGTTTGATCGGTTAAAGTTAAACTATATTGCCCAGGCTGGATTTTGGAAATACACTAACATAACGTAGTACATAGATATTAATCATATCTCACAGGGAAGCAGTCACCAACGGGGTGGTCACAGGTACGACCAAAGACGGACACACGCATGACTGGACAGATGTAACAGGCGGCGCCGTACAATGCGCACTTACCGTCCACGACGCCTTAGTGACAGGTGGAGCCCCAGGTACAGTCTCGGCGCGTACGAGAACTGGTATGACAGCACCGGTACTGAGTTTGAAAGCGCGATGTTTGATAACACGCAGGATAGCGCTAATCTCGCCCGAGTGGCTCGTGACAGAGACAAAGAGGCCGGTGTTCATTTTGAAGATCGAGTCCAGGGCGCTTTTACTACGGAGGTCCTGCGCAGCACTGGTTTCAGCTTTTACGCCGTTCCAGAGCTCATCGGTCTCTGTGAAGCCTCGTTCTATGGGCCAGGCGGGGAAGAGGTTGTGGATGTATGTGCGGTTGCGACGTTGGTCGCATGTATGAAGGCTAATTCCTTCACGGAGATCTTCTTTGATCAGAGGGCGGAAGGGTGCGCTTTTGTGGGGTAGGCGTAGGCCTGAGAAGGTGATATTTGCTGTGCGAAGAGTGCGTGTCAATGGGCTAACGAAGTAGCTGTCGGGTGGATGGATGTGTTGTGTGTCCAGCTCCTTCTGCCAGAACCTGCGAGCGGTTTTGGCCTGGGCAATGCCAGCGTCTGTTAGGTCAGCATCGCGCCAGGTGGTGGTGCCGTTTCCGCCCAGCAGGGACCAGTAACACTGGATGATGTTAGCAAGATGGTAAATCAAGGTAGATGATCGGAGGACTGACGTTCCAAGCAGGTGTGCCGTAGTAGGTTTCGGCGGCATTGTGCCAACCTTCACCGTGACGCCCAAGGAACAAAACCTTGTAATCAACATTGGAAGGTGATCTATGATTCAACTCGACTACTTGGCGGTAGAATCTTTCCCATTGAGTAAGCGTCTTGTGCTCTGCGCCATATCCCTTGTCGATTGGATATGTGCGGTTGATTAGTCCGAAGTTGGTGGTTGTCTGATCAACAATTAGCTAAGAAGGGACTTGAGGGATGAGAAAGCTGAACACTGACGAAGTCAAAAGTAGATGAATCGGTTGTCGTCTCGTCCTGCAAGAAATACCCAGTGACCGTGGTATAGTTAACATATGAAGCTTCCGAGAGGGCAGCCAAGGCCAGCGCCACGGAAGTAAAGTCCGAGGTCTTCATGATGATAGCACGATGCTGGGGAAGGTTGCGAATTGAAGAGCACACGACCGGCATCAGCATTATATAGTCGACAAACAAGCTATATCCCGACCAGTCCAACCACAAGTAGCTTCATGATGGCATGCGTCTTCTGTGTAATAACTCGTGGGGGGGGGGGGGCTGTAGTCACCAGTCTCTTGCCTACCACTCCGGCACGTGCAACATACTGCGGGCAAGTCAAGCCCCGAGACCTATCCACTTAATATCGGTCGCCACGCCAATTGGTCTTCTTCGTCCTCGGTGATGGATATCTAAAGATCGAAATGCGAAGAAAAAGGGAAAGCAAGAATGGTCAAGATAAGAAATTTGCTTGGTAGCACATGTGTACATTCAGGGCTTCCGGCGACGCATTAGAAGCGTCGCCGGTCATCCCATACATATTAATCAGTATTAGTAGTAATTACATAGGGGTAATGTACGTGACAGGATGAACTTCAACCTCCAGATATGTATGTCAAAAAAAATCCACCCGCTTCCAAATACACATGCAAACCCAAAAACAGTATTCACTGAACTGAACCGAATCAAAAAACCGTGGCAGACGCCAAAGAAAGACACCGACAGGAATGCTCTGGGAATCAAGTAGACAAGACCTGGGATACTGAGTAGTCCCATAAGAGTAACAGAAACGACAAAATGTAGTTGCACACAAGGACAAACCACCGCCAAACGACCGCATATAATCTCGATACATGGAAAAACTCCAAATTGTTTTTTTAATTCCCCCTTTTTCTATTCCCGATTGGTGCCCCAGAAATCATTCGGCGTTTGGTTGTTGAACGTGTACGCCTTCGGTTTCTGGGGAAGTTGCTGCGCGACGAAACGATGAGCTTCCTGCTGTTCCGGGAATTCGTGGATATAGAACTCAGTATGCTTCGAGTCACCAGTATATGACCCCGTTGGTGTGTGCATATCAACATCACTGGTGGTATACACCAAAGTCGGCGATCCCGCCGCCGAGAGGTTGTCTGTGACCTGTCGGCTCTGCTCGAGAGCATGCCCATATGACAGGGATGAAACATCCGCCTGTGTTATTGGGACACGACCTTGAAAAGCTGCCTCGGGTGAGGGCATCGAGGTGGCACCAGCCCAACTCCTGCCCGTCAAAGGTGCTCCTTCGCAAGTGACGTAGTCAGGAAAAGAAGTATAATGGGCAGGGGCGGACATCGGTGGGGCGACACTGTGATACTGGTAAGTCGAGAGCATATCCATAGCCAGAGGTGTAGCGGGAGGAGATGCGATGTTGATTTGCATGGGCTGTGTGGTCGGGAACAGCTGGCTGGTTGGGTTGGCCGAGAGGCAGTACCCGCCGTCGCTAGGAGTATTGGGGAGGAAGTGATGCAGGTCATCTGGAGTCAGGGGGGTTGGTGGAGCCAGCCCGCCAGTTGTCACGGCAGGTGACAGCATCGATGACATCTCCGCTTTCGAGGTACTCATAGCTCCCGCTTCGGCAAATGAGGACAGGTTGAGAGGCGAACGCTGAGCTGCAGACGCCTTCCGAACACCGGCGTATCTGGAATTCAGACATTGCGCTGACTTTGACTGCCTTACACCATGTCCTGTTCCGTAGCTTGAGAGTCGTGTTGTTGGTGACATGGAAGATGTTCCTGCCAACATGGACGACGACCTGGAAGTACCAATAGCAGCAGGCCTTGGTCGCTTTCTCCGGGCAGCAAGGTCGAGTTCCTTGCCAGCCTCCTTCCACGAAGATCGATCAGTTCTAGGAAGCCCTGTTGCGTGGATACCGATCCCTTCCAGGGTGTCAGCAAGATCATCAGATGAGCCTCTCCTCGACAAGGTCTCTGATTGCAAGGTATATTGAACTGCACTATAAGAAGCTTCTGCATCACCGGCTGAGCTGTAGCCAGGGAAGGACTTTGTAGCCTGCACCTGGCCGGACCACTCCTCGCCCTGCGAGGACTGGAATTGCATAGTGTCATTGTGTTGCCCATTGAGATGGGAGCTGCCCAATTCCGGGACAGTCAGCGACTCGGCGGCAGAGTATCCAAAATGTTCTCGAGGACTGTGGGATGAGGACCAAGACTTGGCGTTCTCCCACTCAGAAACTGGGGTGTTCGAGGCGCTCTGGGCGACTCGACCGTCACCGTGATTGTCTGAGAAGCTTGTTGTCGGTGACACCGACCCTTCATGGATGATGTCAGATTGTTCTTGTTCATCTGGACTGTACTGCTCGCGAGCAGCAACTGCGGCATTCAACGCTCGTTGCAGGGAGGCAAAGGTAGCCTCCCGGGCTGACTCACTCCTTGTTTTCTGATGCTTCGATCGTGAGGTAGAAGCAGATGTCTTGGCAGGTTCATTAGACGTGGCCTGATCAGATAATTGTTTCGGGGTATCTTTGTCGGTCTGTTCTTTTGTGTCTCGACTTGATTCGGATTTTTCGGTGTGTTCGGTCTTTATCCGTGCGGCCTCCTCGGCCTCCGTCTTCGCCTTCTGCATCCTCTCGAACTCTTCCTGTCGCTTCTGCTGCTTAGCCTTTGCTCGCCTATTTTGGAACCAGTTCTGTAGTTATCATTAGCTTATGTATATCAAGAAAGGTCCTCGCAGGCGTATCACTAACAGCAACACGAGGAAGGCTCAGATTCGTTTGAGCAGCCAATTGTCGCTTGACATTGCTGCTGGGTTTTGGGTGGGCCTGGAATTGGGCCTCCAGAGTTTCGACTTGTTCCTTGGTCAATCTCGGACGGGACAGGTTCTCTGCATATTCCTCATAGTCCATAATCGGCTGGTGGTAGAAGTCGATCATGTCAAAGGATTGGTGCGGATACATGTAGCCGTCCATTGGATGCATCATGGAAGGATGTGCCATTGTCGGGTCATAAGCCATCGGCTGGTCCATGGGGACCGCGGCATGACTGGCATATGCGTAAGGGTGGTGGATGTAATTCATGGCTGCGGTAGAAGTGTAAGGGAGTTAGGGAGAGGAAAGGAAAGTGAACCGCCGGTATCCTGAGGCTTCACAATCGGCAACTCTTGGGGGATACGGTTCTAGATCATGCAATAATTGGATCACAAGAAAGAATGAGTGGTTGGATTAAGAATGATTCTGGAAGAGGGAGGACAGATAAGCTCTTTTAAAGGTTGAGAGAAGGGATTGGGTGGCGTGAGAGAATGGCTGGTGGTTGCTGGATTGGAGTTGTACTAGTATACAACAACAGCAGACCGGATGGATTAAATTCAGAGAGAAGAGTGGACTAATGAATGTATTGAGTCGGAGAGCGGTACTAATAAGCAGATAACAGAAATGGAAATGGAAAGGAACGACTAAGCAGACCGAGAAAGAAAGCAAGAAATAGAATAAAAAAAAGAAAATATAGAATAAAAGAGGGGACAAAAGAGGAAAAGGAGAGAATGAGGAGAGAAAGTAGAAAGAGAGAGACTGAGAAAAAGACAAAAGGGTAAAAAAAAAGAAAAAGAGAGAGAAAAAAGAAAATTAGAAATTCAAAAATTCAAAAATTCAAAAAGGAAAATAAAAATAAATTCAAATAAATTCAACAATCCCAAACGAGGATTGACACCAGTCACTGGGGATTTGAGGAATTGGGGGAAGGTGTGGATTGGAGCGGATGGAGGGATTGGCAGCGGGTGCCTAGGAAAAGGAAAGGTGTGGAAGATACTGCTTTGTGATTGGAAGATCCCCGTGCGGGACTGGGAGGATTCAAGGCGGTTTGGTATCAACACCGTATTTACCGTCAGATTGGGTGATCGGGGGGAAAGCGGCCGCTTCAGCCGTATTGCAGCAGCCTTCCGATTTTAGCTCGATGTTCTCTCGTCCCTATCCTACTGGATGCATGATGAACTCAATCGTTTTGGATTAGTGAACTAGGACAAGTGGAATTGAAGGTTCGCTAATTTGGCTCTGCAGATAATCGCCTAGATAATGTCATCCTTTGATTTCCCCCCCCTCTACATCTACCGAAGCATTGTTATCTTGAACCGCATCCATGGTACCTAAGCTGTCCTGGGTACCTTGACACAAACCAGCGAATACTTCTAGTTGGTTGGTTACTACTGTACGGCGGTTGGACAGTATCAGGTACCGTACCAAACCAAAAACAAAAAGGCACCGACCAAAAATATTGGCCGAAAGTGGGTTTTGTGGTGCTGCTGCAAGCGCGGTTCTAGGGGGTGGCGGCCTGAGCTGGCTCTCTCTCTCTGACAAAACTAACTTAAGGAGTCCCGTCAGGACTTAAAATAACTCGGAAGGGAATTGAACCAAGTCATTGCTAAAAAAAGATAAATAAAATAATTATAATCATCATGAGTTCGACGCGCAGTACAGAGAATGTCATGGGCGTGTTAGGTACATACATGCATTACATATGTGTGTAGGTACTGTACCTTAATGTATGTGCATCCATTGCAGGCTCTTGTAGTGGTCTATGGCGGTGACTACAGCATTATCCTCTAGCAAAGTCACTGTATGTGGATGTGTTGGGCGACGGGCCCTGTACTGCACTGTCTTGTGCTCCATGAAGTTTGTCAATGCTGCTTTTGCGCCTAACCATATCCATTTAGTAGGACTATCTCCAACTTGTAAACGATAAGACTTTATCAATTGCTGTGATGTACCTAATAGGTCCTATAATGCAATGTTCCTTTTCATCACAAAATGTCTCTCAGATCGACCAGTTATCGATGTTCTCGTATCTAGGATTTCCAACTGTACTGTAGAATCCTGGCAGATTAAGGTGATTGGTGGAATGGTGTTACGGGACCTCTCCCGCGACAACTCCAAAGTTTAAAACAAAGAAAGCAGAGAAGAGGTAAAAGCAAGAATACACAAAAAAACCACAAACAAAACAAGGGACTTCATTGAATTACTTTAAGCTTGAGTGACTGTAACTCCTATGTAAAGGTAACACTGTCGGCATCCAAGAGTCACAGGTGTCACCACCAACCATGATTCAGTATGAAACTGGTAACTCCGTACTAGAGCTTCGTCAGTTCCTGCATTAGCGTCAAAGACCAGGGACCAACAATTTAGCTTTTACCAGGGGGCGGGGGTCCCATATGGGAACTTGGAAGATCCCATAAAGCAATAAGATGGGCCCCGAAACAATGTTAAAACAAACCTACACCAATAGTGAGGGGGTTTGTTGGGAAAATGGAGAAAAAGGTGAGGATGATGTTGTTTACTCCATACAAGGGTGTGGTGATTTTCAATTTCTCTCACACTGCATCACCAGAGGAAAATCATGCCAGAGAAAACATCGGGTATGCGTGGAGAGTGGGCCATGAGCTTCGAAATCTGTCCAATTAAGTTCAAGACCTGGATGAAGCCCGTCTGGGAGACTCCCGAGATCCATCGCTGTGCCTGTCTCACTGCAGTCACTCAACCAATGGTGTCTTTGCCTCAGGCCAAGAATCGATCACGGGGTAAAAGGTCATCGGGGTTCATCCGTGGACGAAAATCCTGTACTTACAGGTGTGTACCATCGGATACGCTGTCCAACCGAGAGTTCTCAACCTGGTTTAGCCGCGATGGACCACCTCCGTCGTCCTCTTTTTGCCAAACTCCGATATTGAACCAGGTATTTGTTGTGTTTACAATTAATTGTTTGGACATCATCTATATAAAACACTACTCAAGGTAAAACCAAAGTGACAGTTGACACTATGTTTGCTACATAGTCAAAGCCATTTGTGAACCCAGGGTCACCACCCCCTTTTCCTTCTCTCCACCAGAGTAGTAGATATCCATCGTTCAGCACATGAAGTCAGACGGAGGGGATTCCCTCCGGTTAACAGAAAGAGGGGCTTGATGCGAAGAGGTACTTCGGCACAGCAGTGGCAACAACCTGGAAGTACTTGGAAGGGGCGTCACAGCACAGTGCACACTGTTGAGTTTTTTTTTTTTTCTTTCCTCCTCCCATACCAAATACCGAGTGCATACGGAGCAGTTAGCACGGATCTCCAGACGCGCCTGTCATCGTTTTCCACAAAGTTCAAAGCCCTCATAGGCTGGATAATCATTCAGTGGTGGAGGGAAAATCCAAAAGAGACAAACTAAAATACAGAGAAAAAAAGTGTGGCAGCACCGAGGCCAAGACCCACTAAAATCAATAGTCTACAGATCCCGTCGATCACCACAAGGATCTGTTCGATTGTCGAATGAAAGTCTCCCGCCCAGTTATCTCTTTCCCTTTCCTCCCAAAGCCCTACGGAACAAGCGTGACCAGGGGCCTTACTTTTCAGTTTCCATATTAGCATATGCCTGAAAGCACAGAAGATGGAGCGTTCATCCATATCTAATCCACCAGTTCCACCAGCACATTGGGGCCATTTCCGGGTTCCTGGTTTCCTGTCACCCCTCATCTCCCCAGAATGCCGCTAATCATGATGCAATCCGCAGCGCCCACGCCAAGTCACGAGGTTACGCAAGAGCGGCTCCAAACGCATTGCCGTGCATATGGAGGAGAACCAGACCATGTTAGGGGGAAGAGGGACGGAGCGGTTCGGTGCTATCATATGTGATGCCCATTGCCCACTGACTTGGTCAACTTACCCGGCAACCGTCACTATCACTTGCTCTTTGAGCGGTTAATGCATGCATGGGTTGGTTCCTCTGGAGATGAGTTCATCCCATCATCCCTTTCGCTTCGGCTAAATAGTGTGTGACAGCAACTTAACGTTCACGATTTGCAAGTTCCGGCGACGCGGTACCGCTCCCGAAATTCCCAGGTGATCTACGTCGGACTTCTCAAAGAGGGGCTGCTTAGAGAACTGACGGAGAAGTCTGCTGGGCTTAATTAATTAACAAACAGAACAGTCATGGTGTTGGTAGTGGTGGAACAGAAGAAAGGGGCCAACTATTCTACGTAAGTCTGAATTGTAATTATTTGCAAAGCTTTAGCTTTGCATATAACGAGTGTGTAATGGGTGGGCGGATGGATGGAAGTCGACTTCCACTGTAAAATGTATCTGAGAAAGCCCTAAAGAAACTGCGTTTGGTCACTGTCTATCAAATAAAAACAGTTCTTCATCACCTGTGATTGTTTGAAACCCTCGGTGACCGGACAGGGTTACGGCTGTTCATGGATGCGAACACCCCATTGTTCACGTGTATGTATGTGGGACGCCCTCCTGTGCAGGTCTGGATGGAGTACTCCAGACCTTCAAGCTCTCTGGGCGCTTAAGGTATGTATCACAGACCCATTGCGCATCCATTTAGCACACCGTACTAGTGATTACTAACCAGATAGCCCTGGGGATTCGGGATAAATGGATGACATGCTCCCAGCCCAGACCAATTAGCAATCCTTGTGGTTCAACACGATAGGTAGGCCCCAGTGTCTATCTTCCATCGCCCCTCAGTACTCGAAAGTTCGGGCCCGACAAAAAAAGCAAGAAAAAAAAAAATCATCTCGCTGCAGGTCTTTTGCTTAGTCCCTAGACGATCCGCAAGCAACCGCATGGATCGCTCACAAGTGATTTTCAGACGGGTGGACTCTGTGACGAGCCGTTGTCACCCGATGTAGGGACCTCAAATATTGGTCCCCTTTGGAAGTAAATCGCCGAGAGTATCAGCGTATCAATGTGGCTGTAAAGGGGATCAAGGCAGGAAGTGAATTCAAGACGCCGAGTGTATACCGACCGTGACGCCCCTGAATCAAGTTCTGACAGGCTTCCCAGTCGAGACTGATCGACAATAGCATCGTATCCCTGTCTTCAGTTTTTGGGGATAAGGTTGGTCTAACTGGACTAGACTTGCTTGCACAGTGTAAGCCAAACGTACGATCCGACTCCAGTCACCCATTCCCTTGGATCGGATTTACCCTCCACCGGTGATTTCCCATGCGTTAATCTTAATCTTTCTGTTAGTAGTCCTTTGTTCAAGGATGATGCAACAGCGACAATCACTCCTCACCAACTATACTTACTTGGGCAAAGTACAGACCATAGTTGAGTCTTGATAGTTGACTAAGGATTACCTAAAGTATCAATTTGACTATCGGCAATGTGTCTTATTGTGCGACTCTAGACATTCTCACCTGCCAGAAGCGTTGCAGCGCCGCAGGAACTAGATCTCAGCTGAGTGGCGGTGCTCCTATTATCAGCCACAGCGAGTCCCCTTTTCTTCTGTGATGTGATCTCCAGCCTGGTTTCACCCAGGGTCATTTACTTCCTGCGCTAAGTGCACGGATGGTTGAGGGAGAATTTGTCAGTACTTGTCTCCAATAGTACCCATTGATATGGGCCAATGAGCTCAAGTCCCGGCAACAGCCCTTAAGCCACAGCGCCTTGATTTACGTTGACTCGGTGCCTTGTAATGACTGTGCTTAACGCTCAGGGCCATTGCCGTTTGGTTTTTTTTTTTTTTTTTTTTTTTTTCTTCTTTCGCTCCCCCCCACCCCCTTCCCCTTTCCCTAACTAGTAGCTTATCCCTACTTGGGAATAGGCGATGCGATGCCCTACGGGTAGTTGCCCACAGTATACGTACTTTCAGACAATCACATTGCAGTTGTTTGGAGCGATGTAGATCAGGGAGATCCAATCCCACCTTGACTCTCTCATGCCTTTACTTCCTGCTCTATGAATTCTCTCTATCCGGGAAACTCTAACTGATTGATCCCCGGTATTGACTCGGTGTCCAGAGTGTCACCGAAAGGAAGGGTACAAACAAAGCACCCACATCCCGAAGGTCTTCCCATCACCATCCCTTGCGCACAGTACCAGAGACAAGCTAAAGCCACAAATACGCATCACTTGGACTCAAGGTCATCTTCAGTGCACATTGCAGCGGAATTACGCCGATCACGATCCGTGGTGTTTCTAGGGTAAGGGCAGGGCAGAGCATCTCGAATCGACATGTCTGTTTTCCAGAACCCGATCATCCCCTTCTGTCAACGAGGTGATTGCCATGGCGCTTTGGTCAGAAATTCAAGGTTCTTCTTTTCATCCCTGGAATCGTTTATGGAACAGCTCGTGTGAAGCTGTATAGCTAGAACAATCCATTTGTGCCCAGCTAGACCCAAATCACATCTCGATAGCTATCAGAGATGCGCTCTAAGCTTTCCCTCGTTTCCATATTGGGCTCTACCTGCATCTGGCTGCCACTTTGCATGCAATAGGTCTTTTTTTTTCTTGCTCTTTTGGAGCTTATCGGAACTTGTCGAGATTCGGTGAGGACTGTCGAAAGTTCTGACCTTACGACGTTTAACTTAAACGTGAACTATTCCGTGATATATTGCACCTGAACTCCGGAATGAGAAGAACCCTGAGACTCGTCATACAGGTCAAGCCAGCGGTGATGTCTCCGCAGAAATCTCTCGGTGTAGGGATCCCCTTCGCGGAGGCCTTATGGAGCATCTCCATGTTGCTCCATGTCCTCCATCTTTCCGATTAGCAGTTCTTCACACCGCTATCACCTGAGGTTCGCGATGGGCCCGCTTATGGGTCATCTTGTACAGTGCGGCTTTTTCTCGCCATGTTCACCTTCCAGAGTCGGTAGTTGTAGTTCTTGTTTTCCCAGCCTCGGCCTGGCTCGGTTCAGTCGTGTCAGGCAGCCTGGTGCTGCTTCGGCCCCGATCCATTGGCGTTGTTTCATCTCTAGGATGGTTGCCAGAGCCATCGATCTTCTAAGCGAATACCGTGCGAGCATTAGCGCCATGCAAGGCACTTCCTTACTTGTACATGCCTTTGTACATGTCATATCACCTAAACAGATCCCGTACTTTGTCTATGCACTAGAATATACGAACAAACCTTCTATGTACAAAAAAGAGGATGTCTACACAACCTTGGAACACCAGATAAACGAAGAAACAAAGGGGAAAATCCGGGGCGGTTTAGCCTATTGAACCCCATTCCTCCCTTTATTGATACGCGTTGCGTATCTCCAGCTTAATACGCCCATCAACCACGCCCTTGACAGAAACACTTCTCAAATCTTCCACAATCCAGTCCGCACCAGCCTCCTGAAGCTGAGCCAACGAGTGGGTCGTCGTCAACGCAATCACCTTGAATCCCGCAGCCTTGCCTGCCCTAATACCAGACGGCGCATCCTCAAGCACAACTAGCGATGATGAATGTTCCAGTCCAAGCCGCTTGCGACCAAGTAGATAGCACCGCGGGTCAGGCTTGCCCAACTCGACATCCTCCGCGACAACAAGCATTTTCGGGTGTGTGAGCCCCAGAACACCTAACCAACCATCGATGAGTGCGCGCGTGCCGGATGTAACAACACCCCAACAAGCACCGGCGTCTTCGAGCTGCGAAAGGAAGTATCTAGCGCCGGGGATCTCGACGGCATCGGAGCCAAAATCTTTAGGGATGCGACCTTCGACGTAGCTGACATCTAGAAGCAGTTTGTTATTAGAACATGCGTTTTGCCTTTTTTTTTCCCACCCTTTTCCCTTTATACCCCGCATGACACCTTATCGTCGCGAGCTGATATGGGATTTCTCTCTGGGAGTGAGTGAGGGGAATAAATAGAGAACCTACATTCCCAGTTCGCCTTCTTCGGGTCATACAGCTGCATCACATCAATGCTCCGACGTCCATGGGACGTAGCCAAGATCACCTTGGGGTCAACGCCCAGCTCCGCGCCGACCCTGTAGTTGGGTTAATACCATGAGGCTATAGCTGCGGCGGGGTTGGACTAACTTGTGCCAGTGCTTCACAATCGCTAGAGAACAAGGCGAGATTTAGTTAAATTTCATTCTATTTTGTTATCGTTTCTATACATTGCTATAACAACAAAAAGGTAACCCTTACCATCAGTCGAGTCAACGATGGTGCCGTCGAAGTCTGAAAGAACGCCTTCGAAAGTAACGACTTCCGGCGGAGCAGAGAACGATCCTTGGCCTTTGGTCATTATGACTTGTAGAAGGGCTGAAGATGAAAGAGAGAATGTGAGAGGAAATAGAAAGAACAGGGCAAGGAACGGAAAAGAAAATAAAGAGCAGTGTCTATTAAATGTCTCAAAAACCAGAACGACAAGAGAGAAGGAACGGATAAAGCGGCGAAACCAAAATAACTAGAAATCCCACTTGGAATAATCGGAGTAGATAAGCCCGCGTGGGATGTGCCTCCTTACGATTCGGGCATCAAATCCGCGGGATGATTCGGAGATCGGCGGTATATTAAATCCGGTTATCTTAGCGCGGTAAAATAGTTTGCACAAAATTGTTCGGACGGGCTCTTTTTTAGCTTGTTGGGTAGAAACTTCCCTTAACTCCCTGTTATCATTGAGTCACTTTTTTTCAAAAGGGGGTTGCTTAATATTCTGTGAAAATGGTCAAGCTAGGTAAGTTGTCGATAATAATCTCTTTATCGATGTCTGGTTTTGAATTGGCGTTGATTATTCTACAGGCAAGTCTTCTAAGCGGACCCCCGTCCGGTTACGACACAAGATTGAGAAGGCTTCTGCGGCCAAGCAACGGAAGCAGAGAAAGCTTGCTAAGAAGGTATGAACTTTCCTTTTTTTTTCCCCTGCTTATTAATGAGGGTATGATGTATTAATGTTGTTGTTGTAGAACCCCGAATGGCGCTCAAAGATCAAGAAAGATCCGGGTATTCCCAATCTGTTCCCTCACAAGGACAAGCTTCTTCACGAGATGGAGGAGAGGAAGCGGATGAAGGTTGAGGAACAAGATCGCATCCGGGATGAAGCGCGCGCTCGCAGGAAGGCACAGAAGGATACGCAACAGCAGGGAGATGAGGCTGACGACGTGATGGAGAACGATGTAGATTTGGAGGATGACTTCGACGATGAGGATATGAATGAGGATGTCGGTGACTCGTCGAACCCTATGGCTGCGCTACTTGCCTCTGCTCGCGCTAGGGCGGCGGAGTATGATGACGAACATGAAAGCGATGATGACCAGATGGATGAGGACGACGATGAGGATATGGATGGCATGGATGAGGAAGAGGAAGAGGGTGTGGATGACGCCGCTCCCCAGCTTGTTTCACAGAACCACAGCAAGGAGAGCTCTCGGCGGCAATTCGACAAGGTGTTCAAGCAGGTTGTTGACAATGCGGATGTTGTCCTGTATGTGCTTGACGCTCGTGATCCCGAGGGAACTCGGTCCAAGGACGTGGAGCGAGAGGTTATGTCGGCAGCTGGTGGAAACAAGAGAATGATCCTCATCCTTAACAAGATCGATCTTATCCCCCCTCCTGTGCTGAAGAGCTGGCTGGTCCACTTGCGGCGATACTTCCCCACTCTGCCACTGAAGGCTTCGAACGGCGCTAGCAACGCTCACAGCTTTGACCACAAGCAATTGACTGTTAAGGGCACATCAGACACACTCTTCAAGGCCCTCAAGACCTACGCTGCCGGCAAGAACCTGAAGCGGTCCATCTCCGTTGGCGTTATCGGTTACCCCAACGTTGGAAAGTCCTCCGTCATCAATGCCCTCACTGCCCGTCTCAACAAGGGCTCCAGCAACGCATGCCCTACCGGTGCCGAAGCAGGTGTCACCACCAGCTTGAGAGAGGTGAAGCTTGACAACAAGCTCAAGCTGATCGACTCCCCCGGTATCGTGTTCCCGAATGCCGAGAAGAAGAAGAGCAAGAAGAAAGAGGTGGAGGAGCGTGCACGCCTCGTCCTTCTGAATGCCATCCCACCGAAACAAATCGAGGACCCAATTCCGGCCGTGTCCCTGCTTATCAAGCGTTTGTCCACTTCACAAGACCTCATGGCAAAGATGTTGCAACTCTACAACATTCCCCCTCTTTTCCCTGGCTCCGATCAGACCACAGAATTCTTGATCCACGTTGCCCGCAAGCGTGGTCGTCTCGGTAAGCACGGCGTGCCCAATGTCGAGGCCGCAGCTATGACAGTGATCAATGACTGGAGGGACGGACGGATTCAGGGATGGGTTGACGCCCCTGCTCTGCCAGTCGTTGCGCCGACAGAGGGGACATCTGCTCCTGCATCGGGAGTGGATACGAGACAAATTGTCACTGAATGGGCGAAGGAGTTCAAGATCGAGGGTCTGTGGGGCAATGGAGGAGATGATGAGGAGATGGCGGAATAATCTGGTTTATTTATTCTTGTCTGCTATGGATACATGGATACCAAAAAGGCGTTGCCTGGTTTTTTGTTCTTAAGACGGTAGAATGATGTTTTTTCAATGTCAATATCAAGTTATGATTAATATGGTCAAACTCGTAGTGAATCATCTAGTCGATGTAAAAATATAATCATTTACAATCTGAACCCATATACCGGGCAAATAACCTGTAAATATGATAGACGCATCGTGAAATATCACTGTCACAACCTAATTGCAGTCAGTCCAGCAAATACACCTAATGTGTCCATTCAGCGGCTAGATATATATTCATTCACCTTAACCACACGTGTACCCAGAAACTTCACAATCAGGTAAAGAGAATAAGGTATCCATTGAAACACATTACAACCCAAATTCAACGAACACCAGATCATATACGACAAAAGAAAAATCGCATTGAAGTATCTACAGACGGCGTACACCCATCAAGTATCTAGCCAGTTCTCCAGTTCATTAGACAAAAAGAAATGATGAGATAAGATTAGCAAGCAATTAATCAATTCAATAAATCGCCACCGCTCTCCACGCGACTCCGCATCGCGTCGCGTTTTTTCTCTTGCATTTCTCCCTTGACTACCCCGGACCAAAAGTCGGTATTCTTAGCTAAAACTCGAATATCGACATTCGAGTATCTCCAGAATCACTGGTATTCTCAATGACCTCTCCACTATCCTCCCCACAACCAAAAAGAAATATAATATAACCACCGACCCCGATATCAAAAACTCACGCCCGAAGAAAAAGAAAAGAAAAAGCCTCGACCACTCCGAACCCCCCAACCGGGACACTTTCTTCTTTTTTCTAAGAAAGGAAAGAAAGGAGAAACGAAAAGCAACAATGCCCCCCCGAAAATCCACCGGAGCAGACTCCGAAGACCCAGCATCCTCCCCTCAAGTCCAGGCGCAGTCGCCGCAAACGCAATCCCATCCTCAGCATCCCATCCAGGCTACAGAGCAGCAACTCAAGGCGAGGGCCGAGGGGGGTGTTAGCATTGAGGTAAGATAGGATACTCTGTCCCTGTCATTGTCATGATTGGGTCTACACACCCCTTTGCATTGCATGCGTCTACAGTAAACCGATACTAATGGGATATGAATGTGCTATGTTATATAGGACTATCTCCTCCCGCGATCATTAACACTTCGTCTCGCGAAATCCGTCCTTCCACCTAATACTTCCATTCAGAAAGATGCTGTTCTCGCTATCCAGAAAGCGGCGACGGTGTTTGTGTCGTACCTTTCTTCGCAGTATGGCACCCCCTCTCCTCCCTTCCCCTCCTCCTTTTCGCCTAGTGGTGGAGGGTATAAGATGAGAGAATTGGATTAAGCTAAGTGACTGTTATAGTGCCAATGAAGCGACGATGAAACGGACCGTGGCGCCTTCGGATGTATTCAGCGCGATTTCGGAGTTGGAGTTCGATGGGTTCCGGGATAGACTCGAGAAGGAGTTGGATGCGTTTACGGAGCTGAAGGCTAGCAAGAGGAAGGCGAAGAAGGGGGATGCCGCGATAGAGGCTGAGGGGGCGAAGACTCCTGCGGCGACGGAGGGCAGTGGTGACGCTCGTGGGGCGAAGAGGGTTAAGCGGGTTGAGGGGGAGGATGCTGGGGCTGGGCAGGTGGATGAGGATGGGGATGAGACGCAAGATGAGGCGGAGCAGGTGGATGAGCATGAGACAGAAGTTGAGGAGGAAGAGGATGAGGGTGAGGAAGAGGAAGAGGAAGAAGAGGAGCCTGGGGAGGAAGAGGATATTTATCGGGTGGAGGATTTGGATCGCGATGCGAGGGGTAGACGGGTTATGGACCCTGATGCTGCGGGCGATTATTCGGATAGTGATGATGAGGCTGGGCCGCCGTCACAGTTGAGGGGGGATTTGGGGTTGGGATGATGGATTCAGGGAGGGGGTTTTTATTTGATGCAGATTGTTATGTTTTAAAGGGTGCATGGGGCAATATATGAGAATGACTCGACCAGTAACCCATTAATTGATCAAGAGGCGTAAGATTGCAGATCCATTTATTTCCAAGAGTACATGATATTAACACGACAATGTGACCCGAACTCCGTCAACAACCCGAACACCGACTTGAGCGACCACGCACTTGATCATTTCATCCCATAAATTATACAGAGGCTGGCATACATCACCAGAACCACCATTCATGGTACAGCAAACGGAGGAGCCCCAATGGTAGCTGTGGGCATCGCTGCGCCGTACTGTTTCTTCAAATCCCATTCACACCAAACGCCATTGTAACATGCATAGTCTATCCTGGTATCTTGACAATTCAACTGACAGTCCTGCGGAACGCAGTCCGGGATGAGCTAAGGTAAAAAAAAAAGATAAAAATGGCGAAGAACAGAAATAGATAGACTAGTAATGACATAAGGCAAGATCCATGCAGTCATGCGGTCGGCTGATGCAACAATTGGCCCATCCCTTTCGGAACAGATTTGGGGGAGATCGTCTCCGCCTTGTGCCAATGACTGCCATGTGTAGGAGTCTCTTCCCCTTTCTGAGCGTGCTGAGTAAACGTTGGGCCATTGGTGCGAGCAGCCCCTGGTGGGAGTGGGTGCATTGGCTTGTTCTCGTCTTTCTCCAGCTTGACCACTTTTTCTGTATCTGTCGCGACCTTCTGAGCCTTGGTGACCTTGCTAAAAGTCGTGATCCGGGCATTCTTGGCAGGTTCGTCTTTCTTTGTCTTCTTGCGAGGGACGCTCTTCTTCGCGGCCGGCTTCTTTGGCCCGGTAGTCTTCGATGCTTTGAGCATTTCTTCAAGACGGCGCCCGCGGCTGGCAGGGTTGGATAGGGATCCAGCTCCAGCTGGAACCTTCCTTGATAGCATCGAGGCGTCCTCGTCGTGACTGGAAGATGGCGTGAGGAAGCCTGTTTGGACCCTTTGTTTCTTCTTTGGGGTTTCGACGACGATTCGCACTTCATGATCCTTCTTCGCCCGCTCTACCTCGGAGGCGTTGCATTCGTCAAACACATCGTCCGAGTGGTCATCCCACCGTTTCAGAGCGGCCAGCCGCGCGACTTCCTCGCAATTCCCTGTGACCATCAGGTCCCAGCAGTCTTCAAATTCTTTGCCAGCCGGAGGCTCGTTATTGATCCACATAGTCACCCCGTTTCGGCGACTCCGGATCACGGAACAAAGACTCTTCACCAGGCGACGCACTCCCGGAATCTTCATGCTAGTGCCGACGACGATGAGCGCGTCCGGGCGCGAGCGAACGTCGGCATTCATGACAGAGGTAATCGCCTCTTCATCTGGGTTGTGCTCGTTGTAGAGTACGATTCGGGGTCGCATTTTACCAATACCATGACTGCGCTGCCCCGTCTCCATGCGGAACTGGTTGTTCCTGGCGCACTCTGGACACTCCGGGGCATCCGGGCGGTCGAATAAGTCGGATTCAAAATCACTGAGATGGCGGCATTTCTGGCACACCATCTTTTCGAGACTCCCGTGCAACTGGACGGTGCGTGGCCACGGCGCCTTCACGTTCAATGGAATTTGTGTTGCTAGGGGAGGCATTGATGTTTCGATGGCATCGATATTCTGGGTGTATAGTCGGGTAAGGCGACTTTCCTGGCTGATGCGCGCCAACATGTGATGAAAAGCGGTTGGAGAGGTCTTGGCGGCTTCTTCAGACAGCGACCGCACCATGTCTTGGAAGGAAGCGGTTAGTGTTTCATCTTGATAGACTGCAGCATCAAATAGTAGCTTTCCCGAAGCTTTCAGGTTGTGCTTTTTCTGTAAAGATTTAAATAGACCATCAGTGGACCGGAAGTCGGGAACTATATGGCAGCAAGACTTCTGATTAGCGCAAGCATTGAGCGAAGGGACAGGGAGGGGAGATGCATACTGCCGGCCGAGGTGGAGATGCCCGCTCCAGCAATGACGACGATTTTGCGATGACGACGAATCGTTTCTGTTAATAAGTCGATCTGCGACTGTTGTTCCGCATAATCGGCAGAAAGATCGAGACGTTGTGTTCGGCGTTCTTTGGGGGCGGCGACCCGTCGCTTTTTCCTGGCGGGCGGCAAGTCGTCTCGGTCTTGGCTGCGGATGCCGCTCGACTCGTCCGCGTCTTGTGACGGAGGCGGCGAGGGATAGAATCCTGGCGGTGGTGTCGGTGAAGCCGGTGGAGAGCTCAGCTCTGATACATCGGAGAACCCATAGTCCATGGCGAGGCGAGAAAAAATAAATTAAAAAAGGAATGAGTTGGTATGGTTGGCGGGGAAGGAGGTAGAGGTGGTGGTTCAGAAAGGAGGAGCTGAGGTGTGATGTTGGAGGAGAAAGAGGAGAAAAGAGGAGAGAAGCTGCAGAGCCTTCACCACAAAGAATTGCTAGATACTACCTAGAAAGAAAATCATGGAGGACCAAGACAAGAATAGGTGTATCAATTGGTTTGTTGGAGACCCCGAACTCAGTCCTCTGTGAATTTTTCTGTCTCGATTTTCCTTTTTGTGGGTGAAAGGTACTCCCCGTGTATGGTGTTGTGGTAGGTAAGGGGAGAAAAGAAGACGTGAAAAGCGTGTAACGGATATGGTAGTGGTGGTTGAAAGAGACCAAGTGGGAGGAGACCCGTGACTAAGAAGCAGTAGTCGAAGGGGGGAAAGGAAAATCGAAAATAATGAGGTCAAGGCGGGAGAAGGGGAGAATAATGGCACAGGCAGTTCTGGTTCTCTCTCGCTTGGTGCCGATGTTGTGTTTATTTTGACTTGACCCACGGTTTGGAACACCGGGGGACGAGTTGGACTTGTTGCAATGCAGCAGCTACAGTGAAAGCAACGGGAAACCCTAAAGCTGGTTGACAGACGTCAAGACTGGCAACGGGAGGTATGTTGGGAAGAATGTTGCAGTCGTGGGTATACTTGTACAGCAGGTCCCAGGAACATCCGAATTGAGATCGGATGATGGCACGTCCTGTTATGTGACTGAGTCCCCCTTCTTTTAACGTGTTTACCGCACTTCTCTTGACCTCCCCAATGCTAACAATCTACTAGCAAATTTAGCGCGAGGTTCAACATACCAGGGCCACTAGGCGGAATCGGGATTAGCTCCTAGGATCTTTAGCCGCATAGTCAATGCTGATTGGTCCTCCTCCACGTCTAACATCTGGTGATGAACTGCAGCACCTATAAGGTTCTCGGTATCGTACTTAAATAGAACCTATCATTTGGAGGAAGCTCTTGCGTATGATTTTTCCTTTTAGATATTTTGTAGGGTGATTCTGCTTTCTGTGCTTAGTTGTTCAAACTGTGCAGGGTAGTATGTGCCCAACCCAAGATGGTTTGACATGTCTCCAGGTCCTTACCACCCTAAGATCCATGCACCTCAGGCGATAATCTCCCGGGCGTGAGAACACGCAATACCACAGATATTAGTCCATTCCCACGGACTAAAGAGGCGAGCCCTTTAATTCACTGACAAAAGACCTCGATGGGCCCGGATTTGTTGCCGAATTCATGCCATGAATGTCGACTTCCATTGGGTCTCCCAACACTCCTTTGTTCAACACATAGCTTCTTCCGAGAGATACTTGTACTGCCAAAAAAAAAGATACAAGCTACTGTGTCACAATACACCGTCTACAGCGGATTTAATATAAGTTATCTATGGGATATGCTAATACCCTCTGTTTCTTCTGTATTTCCGTTGGTGGCGCATTGTAGGAACAAGCTGGACACTTTTAACTTGCCACGTCTCCATCCCACCTATCGCCCCCCAATTGGTAGTTCTGGTCGGTATTACCGATAACTTAACATGCAGTTGTGTGTCAGCATGTGGCCTTCCTCCCTGATCCGTGGTCGGCAGGAGAGGTATAGAAGTAGGGCTTCGGGAGAGGTGGGGACCGCCATGATTGGTCCATTTGGTTGGCCTGGATACCAGGATCACAAGACCCCCACGTGATAATGACTAAGCCAACAGTTGAACTCCACATCGAATTGAAGTGTTATTGAGGAAGAGCGAGCGAATGAATGACCTCTTGGTTGAGGGAAGTTGTATAAGTACCGCAGGATGTGGATGAGGACTTGTTCTCTTGCATATAATTAATTTAGACTTGCTGCTACCTTGGAGCTTCATTTAGTGTGGTCTGGTCTTAGTATTACTTCGGGATCCGACATCTATCTCCAGGGCCGAAGCACTACTATGATATCAACCAGACCATCGCTCTTAGGTCTTTCCCGGGATTAGAGACTGCGTCTTCTTCTTCTATGAGATTTACATCTCGCTCAGCATGCCAATGATCATGGACGACGCCATCAATGTTGACGACTTGTTTGGCGAGCCTGCCTCGCTGGAGCTGGGCTTGCCATCGACAGGCACCACTCCGACTACTACCAAAGGTCTTGCCCAACGTTTGGATGAGATGCGATTATCAGGATGCTGCCAGTATGTTTTATCGTTTCTGATCTATAGTGGCTCCTATTTGGAGACCGGAAGCTCACTAGGTATAGGAAGATCGCCTGGTCAAAGCAAGGCTGCATTGCATACATCTCTCAAGATACATTAAGAGTGAATCTTCGTCACCTTGAGTGCCGCCCTTCTGATGGGAAGTGGTTGCTGAGTGATGGCACTCCATTACACCCTGTAGCAGAGGCTCATGGCGGGCACCCCCTTGTCCACCTCTGTTGGAATGAAATTGGGTCTGAATTGGCCGTCGTTGACTCGTCCGGGCGGGTATCCATTTATAATATTGCAATTTCTCTTAACAGTCTAGCTGGTCAACGCCAAGCGGCTTTTGATCCCATTGATGATGGAGCTCAGATTGTTGGTATGATGTGGTTTAATGTCCAACGTTCCGTAAGCACTTCCCTATACTGTCCTTTCACGTCTGACGCAATGCTTAACTTTCTTATAAGGTACATGCTTTCAATGGAGCAGCAAAGGTGCAAGGACGCTGGGCCTACTCACCGTTTCGACGCCGCCCCATCGGCCCTTTTCATCCGGCCGGTAAAGCCGCCTTACTGTGTGTCACAAGATCTGGCATCATTAGGCTTTTATACCAGAATCCTGATAGTAGATGGGCAGAGATCTCTGCCGAACTAAAGAACACAAGCTACTCGGACCGGCTTCTCACACATGCAGCTATGGTAGCTACACAGAACGGTATTCTCATCGCTACTCACTCCGCATGTCAAAAGATCTATTTCTATCGAGTGCAGATCAACTGGGCGCCTCAACAGTGGGATCCGAGCCAGTTAAAGCAGACACCGAATCAATTCCCCGTACCGAGCCTTCGTTTCATGCATTCTAAAGTCGAAGCTCCTTGTGTTGTACCGAGCTCAAGAGAAAATCCAGATGATTTGGCGGCATCTGCAAATCCACTTTACTGTCTCACTCGTCTGGACATAGTCCTGGCCGCACACGACAACTCTCCAGGGGTGACTACGAATCCATGGATTATTGCTATTTTCTCAACCCCTCTTCACACTGCTTCCGGCCACTCACAGCAGCAGACTCCCTGTAGTCTCATTGTCCGATGGCAACTAGAGTCTGCTCCGCAGGTGCTTCACCCAAAGTTCGACGAAGTAACTTCGAAGAAAAATCACGCCCAGGTAAAAGTATGTGTCTTTTAAGTTGTACTCTGATGAACCTTACTAATTGTTGTATTAGCCGAAGACAATGCTACGCCGGCTGGAAGACATGTATTTTGACAGATACGTCCTTACGATAGAGCAGACAGAGCACGGAAATGTACTTGCTGTGACGTACGATGATAACTCGGTTGCCTTTTATGACCCAAAGACAATGGCCACTTTTAATGGAATTGATGACGCAAATACGGTGACTAGCTTGGCTCAGGCAGGATTCCACTACCCTCATGACTCTGCAGGTTGTTTGCCCTCTAGACATAACAATGATGTAAACGTTGACATACCTATAGTAGGACTACACACTAGCTTCTCCCCTAGTGGCTGCAATGCTGTCACACTGAATGGAGAAGGACAGGCACAACTACGGGTAATGGAACACTCGTATGGGGCGGAAAGTGGGCTTTACGATGAAAGTATGTCTCGTTGTCCTAAGACTTGGTTATCACCACTAATGACTTTCAAGATAAATTCTCTGCTGCTGTTGCGTCACTGACGCTGGCCTTCTGCCGCGGATGCGGAAGTGAATTTAATACAGATGATATTTTATTGATTTTGAAACGGCAATTACCATCTGGTCAGTTTCATTTTTCGCCTTCAACGAGCTCTGACCTAACTGTCTTCAAAGATGCGCAAATCTCTTTCATCAACGAAGTTTACCGCGCGTTGAATGTCAACTGCAACTATACACAGGAAAACGATAAGTTGATGAGCCATCAGTACCTTCCAAAGTGTCTCAGTATACAAGCCGCGCTAGGGTTCATTGATAAGTACAAGTCGCGGAGTTTTGCGTCTAATGTTCCTTGGACAATTCTCCAGCTTCGTCACGCTTCTGTACTATATGCGCTGTTTCTTCAATATCTTAAGGGGGGTGTCCCGGCAGAGCCCCCCGATGCCGGTAAGACCCCAACATGCGAAAGGTCCCTTGAGCTCTCCTTGACAATTAAATTTGATGCAGACGCTATACGAATCTTACTTGGAAATACTAAGTGGGCTCTGGACCTTTTACATTATGTCCTGAACGATATACTTGACCTCGCAGACGACTTGGAAAGTCTGCTCTCTGACCAGGAGACTTTTGCCCAGAAATGTCAGTTTCTCATACCTTGATTTTGAGATAGACATTTATCCTGATATTGTTAATGATAGTGAAATCCACCAACTCTCTACCCCTGGTCATTCTCCTGTCCAGCATGTCCCGAGCATTCCTGCGATTCATCTGTCGTGGTTTGCGTGGAATACATGCCGGTTACGCTACCGCACCCCTAACGGGTGACTCCGGCGTTTACTATGCAGAGATTTATCAAACGCTTGACACGTCACCTGTGCGAATTGAGGTGTATGAAAAGTTGCTCGCCGGGGTAGACTCAGCCGTCCGAAGTGTATATCATGGTGCGGGTTTCGGCGAGGCAGAACGGCCGGGGCCGGAAAAGGAGCTCCTAGTCAACGGCCGCATTCCTCCAGTCCTTGTTACGGCAGTCTCTACTATTCTTCGACAGACCGTCCCGGCCCTCAAGCCCGAGATCGACCGCATGGCTATTTACATGGGTGACTACAGTTGGCTTGGCCTCGGGTCCGATCGACGTGCAGAGCTGTACCGGAGGAGCCGGGACGTGGACATTATTAAGAAGATTCCCTTCAGAAGCACTACACCTGCTGCGGGCTCAGACGAGAACCAGGGAGGCAAGCGCAATCCTAGTCAGGTGCGGCGACGATGTGTCCGTTGCTGTGAGATTATGTGCGGTGCGTACCCACCACGTCCGCTTCTGTCATCTCGTATGATGTACAAATTGGCCTATGTGCGGTATTGTATCTGCGGTGGAGGATGGACCCTGGAGTCGGACCTCAACCGCTAGACGAAGTGTCGGACCTCGGTGGTGCTGGCTGGCTTGGACCATTAATTAGGCTAGATCAATGTATTAAAAATTTTTTTTAACGACACATGCTCTCTTGGTAGATGTCTTGGGGGAGGAGGGTTGTCTATGAGACTACGTGGTTGTATATGGAGGGAAAATGCAACACTAGGGCAGGATGCTGAAGTGAGAATATGCGGTTGTCTGGAAAGATGCAATATTGCAACAACACCATGGAATTCCTACTCAGCGTAATTGTTACTTGAACGAAACAAGTACAAATGAACCGGGGAAGGAATAAACAATCCCGGAAATCAACCCTAAGGAATAAGCCCATCCTAGAAAAACTCGCCACGTCCCGGTCGGAGAAAGTCGTGCATTGTCATTGGCATGTCAAGTAAAGCCTTCATTTAATATCGACCTGCATCTTCTTCTCTAAGATACATAATCAACTTATTTTGAAGACGTTTTTGGTGCAACCGACCCACACAAGGTGGTCCAACCCGTCATCATAGAAACGACGTTCCCGGAACTCCATCTAAATCCAGACACGACCCTTCTTCAATTTAGGCCTGTTCGCATAACCGATTAGTACTCGTTCCATAGATTTCTAGGTTGAAGAATGGCCTCCCCGATTTCGAATGTAATCCCATCGGGGAGAGGTGGCTGCCTCATACCTTGACGGCGAACTTCCGCTGGGGGAAGTGGATCTCACGCTTCCTCTGACGCTCGGTCTTGACAGTAGACTCGTGCTTGGTGAGGCGGCGGCGGAGATCACGGGTGAGCTTGGGGCGGAGATCGAGAGGGAGGTACTTCTTGTTCTTGTAGAACAGGCGGAGCTGAGCGCGCTGGTTGGCGTTGATGACGGTGTTGACACGAGCGATCGACTTGCGGACGTCGTGGCTGTAACAGACTCACAAATCAGTATCTTCTGTCTGTTCCGTTTTCCCTCTTGTGGTTATGGTAAAATGGTGGGTGTAAAAGAATTTGCGCCTTTGTCGTTTTCTTTCCTCCTTTTCATGATGTATGCAGAATTTTCTCTCGTCTCCTCCCTTGTCCATTATTCTAGCGCATGTATATTCTTTTGGGGGATTGGCGTAAAAAGTGTTCTAAAACAGGGACTTTCGAACAAGAAAAGCAATTTCAAACGCACATTCTCTGGGTCTTGGAGGAAGCACCGCCAGCGATCTTCTGGACACGGAGCTGGCTCAGCTCGAGCTTCAGCTCATCGAGCTGCTTGGTGAGATCATCCTTGCTCTTGCCCCAGAGCTGACCAGCCTTGACCTTGGAAGACTATCACAAACGAAACAGTTAGCAACGACTAATTCGGTCGGGAAAAATTCATGAGCATCGTTATTATCAGGACGCAGCGCAACATACCATGGTGATTGTCGTGTTGCGGTTGTCGACGTGAGGATTGAAGATGGACCGGGTCAATTTGGGATGTTCGTTGTGGGACTAGGGTTATTTTTTCTTGCGTGTGGTGCGCCGCCGTAAGCGGGCACGTGATGAGGGACTGTGGCTGGTGCAGCGTCACGGGTTTGATGACGCCGCCTCCGCCTCCGCCTTACCGGACTTGGTCAATTGGGATTGTACATTGCGTTGTTTTCCGCTGGTCGGTTACTTTTAGATGGTTTGTGTTGGTTGTTTCTGTGACGGCGATTCTCTAACTTAATCTTCACGACTTGCTACCATTCTTCTCTGATTTATTGCGATAAGAGCGTTGTCTTCACTTGTCCTTCCACATTGCTATACCACTACTACTCTCTCTATGGCTACCTCAACAGGCACCGGGTGGGCTCAGCTCCGGCAGCAAGCCCGCTCGCTCGAGACTCAGGTAATGCACATGCATCAGTACACAGTGATTACCATGCTAATCCTACTCCCTCACAGACCGAAGGCCTCTTTCACTCTTATGCGCAGTATGCATCGATGACAACGCTACCCCCAAAACCGTCTGAAGAAGAGCTCCGACTCGAATCACAACTGAAAGAACTTCTCGACAAGGTACACACACACACCAAAAAGCCCCTCATTAATTCAAACAGAAGGAACCAACTAACTCCCACCCCAGCGTCAATCTCTCGTCTCCCAACTCGCCCGCCTCCTCGACTCCGAAGCCACCCTGACCTCCTCCGCCCTGAAACAAAACAACCTAGCCCGCCACCGCGAAGTCCTCCAAGACCACCGCCGCGAACTCCAACGTCTCACAGCCGCAATATCAGAATCCCGCGACCGCGCCAATCTCCTCAGTAACGTCCGTTCCGACATCGATGCCTACCGGGCGTCGAATCCCGCCGCGGCCGAAGCAGACTACATGCTCGAGGAGCGGGGCCGGATCGACCAAAGCCACAATGTGATAGACGGGGTCCTGAGCCAGGCGTACGCCATTAATGAGAACTTCGGGCTGCAGCACGAGACGCTAGCGAGTATTAATCGGCGGATTGTTGGTGCCGCTAGTCAGGTTCCGGGGATGAATGCGTTGATGGGGAAGATTGGGTCGAAGCGGAGGCGGGATGCGCTTATTCTTGGAGCGTTTATTGGGCTTTGCTTTTTGATGCTGCTTTTCTTTCGGTGAGGGGTTCCATTACGCCTTTTGTGTATGCTGAATTCCTGCGTTAGCGGTTTGGTTCTTTTTTTTTCTATGTTATTTATTTTATTGCTGTCTATAGTGTGTGATGGCGTTATGGGGTTAGGTCCTATTCTACTTTGATATACAGGAGTGTTAAGTTATGGGTGCTGGTTGGCTTTTGTTTGGTTTGCTTGACGTACAGGTTTGATCCAGTTCACCTTCTGGTTTACATCCATGGGCGAAGGGAGTGTATCTATGTCATCAGTCTAGGTCAAAGTATGACTAGTGAATAATTACATGAACACAATGGTGTGGAAGAGAATAATCCTTAACATATGATACATGGTATATACATGAAAACTATTTATGTCTTTCAAGGCATGACAACCCTGGGCTTCAGGCTTGCCGACTCATTTTGTCTCTTTCTCTCCCACTCTTCAGCAGGTAACTCAGACTCCAGACTGACCTGCCTCTCTTGGATCAGCCTGCGGACACCGTTATTAAGCGCCTCGAGCTCGTGTTTCTCAGCAGGCCCGCTTCCAGCCCACCGAATGCGGCAGTTCTCATCCAGAAGATAGACGTATCCAACCTTGCTGTTCATCATGCCGATAGACTCCTTGATACCGTCCGTGACACCCTTGCGGACCAGGAAGTAGCGCTTATGCTGCGCTTCCGGCAACTTGCCCCGCATCCGCCACATGAACCGGCGAACTAGCCACGCCTTGAGCGCATTCTCTTCCAAATTGATGTCAACCTTTTGAACGAGGTCGCCGCCGCTCTTGAGAGCCAAGTAGAGCCCCGGGTTCTGTTCCGGGCCTGTGAAAGTTGCCACCTGTGTTTCCGCCCAGACACTGGAGAAAAGATTCACGATGGATACTTTGCCCCGGAGCTGGGAGGTGGTGTTTTGCGCTTCTTTAGGTGATGCTAGTGTTGTACCGTGCATATTAGGGAAGTAGAGCGCTTTATCGCGCTTGAACAATCGGGGGCCCGAGTAGAATGTCTTTCCTTCATGGTAGCGCAGGTTCGACCATTCTCGGAAGTATGGTTTTGCGACTTGTCTTGTTCTGTTGTTGGATGCATAATTGGATCAGTGTCTGGCTTTAACGGGGTATGTCTGGGTGACTAGGAGTATTCGTACAGTTCCTTGCGCCGCTCAAGATGTCTATCATAGTTGACGAAGTCGTCTCGCCTTTGTCGTATGGATCGCGAATCAACGCCGGTATTTTCGCCCTCATGCGGCGGGATCACCGAACCAATCGGACGGTCGAGAGTCGGCGGTACGAAGTCCTCATCGCCGGGTTCGGGTGCTGCGGAAGGAGATGATGCGGGAGAGGTGTTCTGCTTGAATTGGACCTTGTTGTTCGCCGTTGGCTTGGGCGCTGTCGTCTTGGCTGCGTTGTCGCTGCTCTTGCTGGCGTAGTAGCGCAGCGACGGCTTTAGTCGTAAGGGTGAGGTCGCAGTGACATTGCGGAATTGGCAGCTGAGACAACGACCACTCTGGAGTAGGGTGACCTCTGTGAAGGACGACAGAAGTATCGACCTCTTCCACATCTTAACTGGCGACAATGTTAAGTTTAACAAATGCACGAAACGGTGGTTGTAGTGCTTCGAGATCCACATGCTTTTACTCTTCGGGAAGTTAAATGATTTGGTGTGGTCCCGTGACTTGGTGGCATTTTCGTGCCTGTTTCAACGCGTGGTTGCCTTCTGGCGTGTCACCTGGATTATATCCATGTCACCATTCAGTGCAGTTCTATTACATTGTTGCTGACATACATGAATGTATCATTACTTGATACATAAGGGCGGGAATTACCTATGGATTTGCAGATATTGAAAGATATGACATTGACCGTTATACAAGCCAGGAGATGACACAAAACATCTCAGACAAAGAGGCTTTTTTCACAGAGTTGGAAAGATTAGACTCATTGTTGGAGGAATCAGAAGTGGATGCAGACGAGGACTTTTTACAGCTTATAGCGCTATCGAGGAATCAAGCTGAAGCTGCTGCTTACAAGTCACCGGGGCAGAAGTCGGGAGCGACTTCCCCTTCACGACTACCCTCACTTACTGTCTCGGGTGTAAGGCCGTGCAGAGACTGCCTTATAGTTGTCACTGAAGATGCGCAGGATCCTACCGTGAAGGTATCAAATACCACGGCGACTATGAAGAAAACTAAAGCTGACATAGCTGCTGGCAAGAGAAAGCGAACACCTACTCTGAAATTAATTCCAGAAGAGCAGCAGATTTTCAAGGGCCTAGTCTTCTGTCAGTGACCTCTATCATCGCTTTTACACTTCACATTGACACCATCATTTTGCTGACTACTCTTTTAGTCTTCTTTCCAAATAGCGATGTTTCGCCTCTGCGGCGCCTGCGCATTCAGCGAGCGCAGGAGTACGGTGCTGCCTGGGCCCGGATTTGGGGGAACAATGTCACCCATGTGATAGTTGATAAGGGCTTGACTTTCCAAGAGGTTCTGAAGCATCTCCGCTTAGAAGCCTTCCCAGTTAGTTAAAAGCATGGTGTTCTTTATTTGTCCCGTCTACTGACTTTGAGGAAGCCGAACATCACCCTCGTAGATGAAGGATATCCTTCGGAATGCATCAAGTTTCGAGCGATCTTAAGTACGTCCCAAGTGCGGTTCCGCATCAGCGGGATGCCTGTCGATTCAGAGACAAGGGAGACATCTCCACTAAATGAACTAGCTGGCAGACATCAGCAAGGGCCACAAACACGGTCTCCGTCACCTGAAAGCGATGATGACTCCGATAACCCCCTTGATGCACAACAAGCCAATGGCTGTTTGAACGAAACATGCGAGGAACCAGTTTGTGAACCATGTCGTGCACGAGATACTCTGGATGACATGATTGTTGAAGCAAATGCCGTAAAGGATTTGGTACGATTCAAGTTAGCCCCACGTACAAAGGCCTATGCTGAACATTATTCTAGCCTTTGGAGCCTTTTGATTCTTTGGATGATGATGACAACGCCGCTGAGGGGTCCGGCCCAGAAACCTCTGAAGAGTCCGACTCCCAGGCTACGACACGAAAAAGAAAAAGAACTACAAGGCGATACGATCAAAAGTCGAATGCTTGGCAACAAACGTTTTCTTGTATGCAGAAGCATGATCCGAAGTCGAATTTCGATAATCCAAACAGACGCACCATCGAAGTTCTTCAACAAATGCTTGACCATTATACAAGGACTGATGACCAGTGGCGCATGCTCGCCTACCGCGAAGGGATCTCCGCTCTCCGCAGGCAGCCAAAGAAGATTATCACTAGAACGCAGGCAAGTGCTATTCCAGGGATAGGACCACGCCTAGCGGACAAAATTGAGGAAATCGTAGTCACAAACAGGCTTCGTCGCCTGGAGAACACTAATACTACGCCGGAGGATTTAGTACTCCAAGAGTTCTTGAATGTCTACGGCGCTGGGGTTGCGCAGGCATCGAAATGGCTCGCTCAAGGCTACAGGTCACTGGAGGATCTCAAAACTAAAGCATCCCTGACCCCTCAGCAGCGAATCGGTATCGATCGTTACTATGACTTCTCTCAGCGAATCTCACGAAAAGAAGTTGAGACACATGGCGAGATCGTTCGAAGAGCCGTGCAGATGGCTGATCATGAGATGCAGGTCATCATCAGTGGTTCTTACCGACGTGGAGCTGCTGACTCTGGTGACATCGATTTACTCATTACCAAACCAGATGCAACGATTGAGCAGATCCGAATCCTGATGATCGATGAGGTAGTACCGAACCTCTTCAAACAGGGTTTCCTCCAAACCGCCCTAGCTGCGACGTCGCGAGGGGATGGGTCCAAATGGCATGGTGCATCTCTGATGCCGGGCAGCCATGTTTGGCGACGAATAGATCTTTTGTTTGTGCCGGGTTCGGAGATCGGCGCTGCGTTGATTTACTTTACCGGGAACGACATTTTCAACCGAAGTATGAGGCTGCTGGCTAGCAAAAAGGGCATGCGATTAAATCAGCGAGGGCTTTATACTGATGTATTGCGGGGGCCGCAACGGCTGAAGCAGAATCCCGGTCGACTACTCGAGGGTCGTGACGAGAAACGCATCTTTGAGATTCTCGGTGTTCCCTGGAGACCTCCCGAGCATCGCATATGCTGATATGCCCGAGTGAGATTTTTGTGGTCCGGTAACGGAAACATCTTTGTTGAATGATAGATAACATTTGATGCATAACTAGTGGGTTTTGGTAGCTTTACAGTTCTAAATTTCCAGACCGCCTTCTCTTCATGCATTAAAGGCCGTACGATCGCTGCAAGATGTTCCCCGATTACTGAATAGACATGAGCAATAAGAGGACTGGAGTGGTCTGGATCGTAATGTTGATGATGATGGTGTTTGCGTTTGCTGTAAGGGCTACAGGAAGCGGTAAAAAGAACCGTATGGAATGTGTACCTGTCAGTCAATAGTTGGTTTAGAAGTTTGACCGAATGTAGGACAGGAACCTGGTGATGTTGAGCATGCCAGAAGGAGGCTCTTCCTCGGGGGATAATAAGTTTTGGTTTGATTTGAGTGTGACATTGTGAGTGGTGGCGGAAAAAAAGAGGATACTTGTTCTACTCTGTACAATAAGTGTGTGGACCAAGGAAATGAATTCACTGAGAAGCAAGAGACCACTAAAAATAAATGCCAATTAAAAAATAAATCAAAAAGACATCATTTCACCCCTGTCACCGATCTCATCACCGCCTTTCGTGCGGTGAAGCGCATGCAAAGAACACTGAGGGCGGCAACCCTCAGACCGCCTGTGGAAAAGTGCAAAAGTTGTCGTTTTGCCGCTGCTTCCAACAATTATTCCCTCCTCCATCCCACTCTTCCTGTTACTCCAGCTTGTTGTTTCGCACTCCTCTTCCAAGAATCAATCTGGGTTCCTCAATCTTTTTGCGACCTTAGGATCACAGGCAGTTCAGTCCACCGTGATCATCTCATCTGCGACGAACGTGGTGGTAGTGGTTTCGCATTTGTTTTGTGGCCCACCGTCATTTTGCCGTCCTAGCCAAATCACCCCTCGTCCCTCCTTTGTGCGCGCGATTTGATCGACTTTTTGATCTCAGGTATTGCTTTTTGCTATTCTCTGAGGTCGAGTGGAACATAATTAATACTATCGGGACCTTTGGGCCTGAGAATTGTCGACGCCTTTGGCTCCCGAACCTTCCTGTCGAGTCTTTGTGTTTGCTATCTCCCTCCCCGTCACAATGGGTCGCAAACCGAACCAGCTGATCCTCGAGTTCTTCATTCGCGGCCAAAAACTCGAGGACGCCAGTAACCGTTACCAGCATACATGCAAGGCCTGCGGAGAGAAATTCCCTAAGGGTCGCATCGACAGTTTAACCAACCATCTCGTGAAGAAGTGTCAGGCGATCCCGCTGCGAGACCGACAACGCGTCCTATTGCGACTCCACGAACTCCCCGATCTCGCCGACGGTGATCAGAACAAAGAACCAAACGTCGTAGGACAGAACAAAGGAAAGAATTCAGACCTACCCTTCACCACACGTCAGAATTTCGATGGCCTCAATGTGCTGGCGGAGGCCTCGAGGCAGGTAGGCGCGTCCGACCAGGGTAAACGGGGCGGCCCTGCATACACTCAATCGGTGACTGTCGGTGGTAAGACGGTTGTCGTCGATCCTGCGCTCGAAGCAGAGGGCTTTCAAGGTCACCCGCAGGCCGAGCACGTTGAAGAAGACGTGAAGACACCTGGTAAGCTACTTTTGTTTTGCCTGGGTCTTTTCCTCAATCTCTTTGTTTGACATTTGCCTCCCCGGTTTCATTAGTGTCGCACTAATCATCGCGCAGGAACTCCTCAAGGCTCTAGCGCAACACTTCCGTCCCTCCCCAATGCTTCTCAAGACCAACCCCCGTCCGCATCTCCTTCGTTGGCGGAAGCTTCGCTGACGCCCGACCCAACCTCCAATGCTCGTCAGTCGCAACTTTCCATGATCGCCGCTTCTGCTAGCGAGATGGTGCCACATGGAATGCCGTTGGACCATGACCTTGCAGATGGCTTGCCCAAGGTGGGCTCCTGGAACCAACAGCTCTCCACCCAGGAGCAGCTCCTGTTTGATAGTCTTCATGAACATGACCCTACGCTCACTGCCGCGACGCAGCGCGCCGCTTCCTTCCCACGTCCCATCGCGATGAATCCCAATTCGCAGGCGAAGGGATTTGTTAATGAATTTGGTAACTCGACGAAACCAACGAAGCCGAAGGTACGCGGTCGTTTTTCTGCGGCCAGACGTAGAGAGGTTCAGGAAGTGAGGAAGCGCGGCGCGTGTATCCGCTGTCGCATGCTTAAAAAACCCGTATGATCTCATTCACATTTTCAAATTCTTTTTTTTCCCCCTTCTTTCGCGTAACTAACAACCGTTCAGTGCTCAGGTGATAGTCCATGTACCACCTGTGCCAGTGTGGAGAGTGCACGATTGTGGAAGCACCCATGCATTCGTACACGCATTGCAGAAGAATTTGAACTTTACAATGCAAGTAAGTTAATTTCTCAGTCTTCTTTTATTTGTGTTGGGTGACTGACCGCCTACGCCTAGACTTGCACGCTACTCTGGCTTATCACGACGTAAGCGGTGTCCGGAACCAAGTGAAATTCGAGCATTATGCCGGTCGTATTGAAGTTACGCACTTTGAAGAGAGTATGGTCTATATCACTTTCAGCGCTCTCCAAGGCCACAAGGCATCCGCATCCACTCTTGACCCCCAACTTCAGGGACTAGGAGATGATACCCAATTTCAGGGCCCTCTTCACGAACTCTACCTACTTGACAGCGATGCAGATGACCTACCTGGGAAGCTTGAAATGTACATAAAGAAGACTGCACAGTTCTTCTATGAGCGAGAAGCCTCCGAGGTCATGAGGCCGACTTTGCTACTAGCCTCAGAGCTAAGTCAACAGAAGAAGGTATATCGTCGCCCGTGCGGATTATCTGAGGGAAACACGAGCTAACTGGTTATAGGATGCTTTGCTGGAGCGGGTGCTAGAACTCTGGGTTGCTACTCACATTCTTGTCGACTCAGACTTGCGTTGGAGAACCTTCTGCAACCCAACACTTCCACCTACGTCAATGCACGCTCTCGCGCAACCATCGGATGATGGGCGTATGCCGATCGACGAGGTCACCAACCCTGAATCTTACGCACTTCTCTGCAGTCAGCTCCGCGCGGCAACCGAGAAGCGCGCGTCGCAACTAAGTAAATCGGTGATGAATGACCTGGAACGACGACTGCTTCAACGCCAGCAAAGTGGTTGGTTCGAGACTTTCTTGGTTGCTCTCATTCTCTTGAATTGCGTGGAGAGAACATGCTGGCTCTTCCGCTCATGGGAGGACGAGGCATTTGCCCAGCGTGTAAGTCCCTTTTTATCTTTTCTGATTTGGAATTCCTGACACCCAGTTAGTGGCCTTTGGACAAACGTCCTCCATACTACGCAAACCAAGGCGACCGCTTCTCCGATATTCTCCACATGCTATTGAAGATGCGTAGCTTGCCGCCCAAGGCAACGCCACGTCCCGAAAACGGTCTCCTGAAAGCCGTAGACGGTAGCGATACAAACGCAGCTCGCTGGTTCGACATGATTAAAGTTTCCCGTAAGCATAGTACCCCAAATCAACCACACCGCAAGTCCTAAGCTAACACACACACCAAACAGCCCTCTTCCTCGAACATCGCCAAGCCGCCATCTTCGATCCAAATGATTCTCGCTCTCTCGATCTTCTCTACGGAGCGAAACTCTTGCCACCTACGAACGTATACACATGATTTGCGCTGGTCCACAAACTGTGACTGATGAAACCAAATGAACTAAAACAAATGATCATGGAAAAAATGTTAAACTTAACACACCCCCGGTTTCTGTGACAACTATGTAACTTGACTGGGTTGGAAGGAGGAGGATTGACAACGAAGAAATAATTCGCCGAAGACACTTTCATGGGCTTTTCTTTTCTTTTCTTTTCTTTTTTCATGCCCCTTTTCTCTTTTTCTACTTTGAGGGCATCGATGTGTAATTTACTAGCCACTGCAGGATTTGTTTCCCCCGTATCGATGTATGAGGTCACCGTGATTCTTATTCTAGGATTATATGAAAAATAATAATGCTCCCGGCCTAATACTGAAGGACGGTTTGTCAGGTGAAAACTGGGTCCCGTATATTGATCAGCGTACTGCTCACATATAAATAGAAGTATCCAAAAAAATACCACAAGGGACTTGGGGAAATAGGGTAGAAGTGGTGGGTTGGTTGGTTGGTTGGTTGGTTGGTATAAGGCACGCAAAACAACACATAAGTACATACAAGAAGACAATAAAAGCACAACGAAAAGCATACATTAACAATTCCAGATCAATATCAATAATCCAGCAATCATCCACCTTCCTAACCCCAGCCAGCCAACTAGGTAGCAGCAACAACAACAGCCCTGCTACCTCACTCACTCAAATACCACTATTTATCATCCTTTACCGACAGAGATGCGAAATACTCCGGGCGGTGAACAATAACTGGTCCATAGTCTGAGACACGCGCCCCGGCCCAGGACGGCGGACTCAGGGGGCTATTCAGGACAACGTTAAAGTAATCGGGACTAGATGACAGCGATGTCGAGGGTGTCAGGGGAGCTTCAGTGTCGTCTGGAACAAGGGTACTTTCGCTGCTTTCACTGGTTTCGGATTGACCGCGTTCCTGTGGTGTTTGGGCTAAGGCCGGCGGATTGGACTGGGGTTGTTCTGCGGCTCTGTCCTGGGGCTCAGGTACGAGCACAGGGACAGGATTTTCATTAACTATAAAAGGGTCATTCTGTAAGTTGAGCGAGGTTAGAAAACTATTGTAGCGTTCCGAAGCCGGTAGATTCCCCAGTGCCGGGAGGTACGTCGGGATACCCTGGAAGTTGGTCGTGGTGGTAGGTTGGAAGGGGTCTTCCATGGCATGGGAGGGTACCGAGCCCTCACGTTGACTGGGATCATCATCCGTGGTAGTGCTCGGGATGGTTAGAGCTTGCGCGGCTGCCATGTCTTGGGCATCGACGGGGCCTCTGTTCCCGTGCGTGATCACGGGCCCTTGGTGTGTGTACTTGACTATTTTGCTGGTTGTTATGCTGGCGTCGACGAAGTGGATCTCTACCCATTCTATGGAGCAGTCGATGGGGAAGTGGTGGAAGTCGAGGCCGCCGTTGCTTGGGAAGGAGTTGAGGCTGTTGAGGGCTAGGTTGCGGGGGTAGTAGCCTTTCATTCCCATGAAGGTGTCGTAGGTGTCGGATGATGTGCTTTCGTGGCTTCCGAGGTATGTACTTGTTTTGATGTTAGTATAGGGAGTATTCGTGGTGTGTAACAATGGTGGAGATTTGGTAGGTTGCTTACTATGGTTTGTAGTACTTTTCGACTGTGTCTTCGATGACCTTGTGGAGCCATTTGTCTTCAAGGAGAGAAGGGGGGAAATTGATTTGGAGTGATGTATATCCTGTCAGGATACGTTTATCCTCCATCACCAGGAAGTGCTGGATGGTAAAGTTGTAATCTTCGGGTAAATCCTATATTGTGGTCAATTGGTGTTATCCTTTATGAGGGAGAGGAACTTGCTGTCATGTCTAATGAACCAGGGATCTGCCCAAGTGCAAGCCGAATAGTGAGATATAGTAGATAGGTGTGAAAGTAGGATTAGGATGAGACACCGACATGGATGGTGTGCTGTAATATATACTGAAAGGTAACCGCAATAGCAGTGAATAAGTGCCTGTAAACATCGGCACCATGCCATGTCATCCACGTCTTAGCCATTCATCGCGATGGAAGTAGCCTGTGGAAACAGCGGGAAATACCACCAGTGAATAAAAATAGTCATACTCAAGGGTCAGAGAGCAACTAGAAAAAAGTAATCTAGATTGTGACTAATCCATCCATCCAATAGCAGGATGGGAGTAGAAGAAGGATTGGAATGACTCCATTCCAAGCCCAGTATTCACCCAATAGACTATACAACAATGAGGAACTACCCGTTAAAAAACAGTCAACACATCATCAGTCATAATACAACGTAAAGCACATGATAGGACAATGATAGCACGCTCCTCAAAAAACCGCAGGTGAGGGTGAGTCCTGGGGCTGCAGATTCCCCTGAGTATGCTCTAATACAACTGCGTAGTATTTGCCCTCTTCAGATGTATCATAATAAGGTCCTGCAGACATGATAGCCCTGTTCCCAATCAGTACTGCTGCATCTTGACATCTAGCCTGTGAAGGCCAACATTAGTAAACATACCATCCTTTATACTTTGGTTGATTAAAGATCTCTGTGAAAGCCCTTAAAATGCGCAACGGCAGCTCCAAAATCGAAGGCAGTTCCGGTCCAGGTCCGCTGATAGGAAGGCCGAGCTTGTTGACAGGAAGATAAACAATTTCAGCGGGGTTTTGCGGATTGCGCGCTTCCTGGAAGATGAGGAGACGGCGCGATGGTTGCGGGGCCATTTTTCTTTTGGTTTGTTTTGACGATTGACGTCTGGTAGGTGGTTGTAGCGTTGTTTGCGCTACCGAAATCGATAGTGCTTATCCTTGTTTATCAGATATAAGAACGACGACCGCATAGGCTATGTGTAATCCAATAGTAATACAGGATCGCGCGGCGCAGAAGATCTCTTGTTGTTGATCAAGCCGTCTCGGCAATTATCCATCTGGCTGCAGCCACAATTCCGCTTATTGCTTTTGTTGATCTGTGCGCAATGGAGGTGGGATGGAGATTTCCTAAGGCGGGGCAATAATCGGCTGCGACTTAAAATCAACGTCAGAGATGACTCAAGCTAGTAGATGGTCGATGGGAGGTTTTTCTGGACTGTTTCGAATTGTGGTAGTTCGTCGCGCATTTGATACAAATAAATCGCGTTGCGCCGCGTCTGGTCGACACACGTGCCTGGTGGGGGAAGGACCCTTTAAAATCACCTTCCTGATGAGGAATTGATCACGGATGCCCTATCCCAAGTTTATTTGTATAAGCGACTCGTTCAATACTGTCCAAAATCTATATCATAACTAATAAAGATCTAGTTCAACTCTTTCAATATAGAAAGATATATGGCTTCTCAGCAAGCCCGAAATCAACCCCCGAATCTGATATATATTTACATACGGATACAGCATCAGAAAAATGAAACAAAGGTCAAAATATCAAAACCCGGGTATCAAAAATGATCGAAAAAATTTCAGAAAAATCATATAGCTCAACTGTCGTATGTGGAACGTTAGAAAGCACCACCAACTCTAGACCTAGAAGGTCACCAATATTCAATGCATTGCACCAGATATCCAAGACGTGCAAACAGGGAGACTACGTATCAAGTTCTCCATCAAGCACACGCCGAGCTGCGTCCAATCGTCGCCTCAACAGACGTACGCGTTTTGCGTCTGAATCAGGAGAGGTGGTAATGGCTTGAAGATCCATGCATACATCCCCCAAGCTCTTGAACAACTGCTCCAAGAGACGCGTATCATCACCGTTGATCCCCATATTGCCGGTCTTGGGATGGGGACTAGATGCCGCCCGCACAGTGGATACGAGGGAAGAAACAAGAGAAGTTGGAGTTGCGGAGCCGGTCATAGACTGCCGGGGTGTCGAAAGGTATTCATCATCGGGGCCTCTCCTACTCGGCTGCCTCCGGATAGCACGAGGGGTCCCCATATCAGGCACAGATCCATTTGTCTGCTGCTTCTCAGCAGCAGGATCAGAATAATGCTGTCTAGTTCGTAGTTCTGGTATCCCATTAGTCTCCCACGTATCTCGATAAAATCAGCAGTAGAGGGACTCACCATCATTAAACTTCCTGTCCCAGTAGAGGACACTTTCAAGATCATCGTGATCACCTTCAGTCGCAGTCTCAAACGACGCAACAGTGGACAGGGACGCCCCGCTGTTCGTGCGAGAGTGACGGACGAAGGGACGATCGTGGGTTGGTCTTGTGGTTTCGACAGATGAAGTTGAGACATTGCTCGTCCGTCTTAGTCTGCTTGAGTAATTGCCTAGGGCACTGTGAAGAATGAAATGTTCATAGTCAAAGGCATCTTCACGTTCTTCATGAGGTCGAGCGTCGGAATTTGGAACAGTTGGAAACGAATCCAGGTCGTCAAAGTCGCCATCCAGAGGTTCACGCAATATTTCATTGAGGGCTTCACGATCAATCTCAGAAGAATCATCAGAGTGATATTCGCCTTCTTCTGCATCCTCGTAAAGGCTTTCAATAACCGACCGTTCGTCTTCGTCCAGTGGTCCGAGGACCTGGGGGCTTCTCGACTGCGCATGCTTTGCATTAGATGTTTCGGTCCCGTAGTAGTTGGTGGCGGCCTCATTGCCGCCCCTGGCACGTTCGTATTCTTCACTGCGTCGAATCTCTTGAGGGTAGTCAGGACCCTGTACCGCGTTGGAATGGAGATGACTTTCTTTCAATTCCAATGTATTAGTAAAGTACTGATCTGCCGCCGTGAAAGGGCTGGGGGTACGCAGGCTCTGCAAGCTACGTCGGCGAAGATTGTCCTCCTGCGCCTTCACTTTGAGACTGGAAATTTTGATGTGCAGGCCCTTCATCTGATCCTGAAGATCTCTGACTTGCAGCTGCGATTGTGACCGAGAGGAAGGATCAGACAAAGGGTAGGCCGAATGATATTCTTCTATTGGCGAGGCCTTGTCCTCTCTATCTTCCGCTGAGATACCCAATCCCTTGGGTGTATCAGAGTTTTCTTCCAAATTCGACGGAGAAGCACGAGGAGAGCGCGGTTTCGACACAGAGGCACGGTGCGTCAGATATGCCCTAGTTGGATCATAGCGAAACGTTCGCTCGTCGTTCTGAAAGTTCGAGGCACTGCTCGAACCTAAAGCACTAAACGACCGAGACAAGTCAGGTTCAACCGTTGGAAGACTCGATTGATCCGTTGACGGCAAACGTGTTTCGCTGTACACCCGGGAATGACGATTGTTAACGGAGTCCTGGGACGAGGTATACGTCGCACGGGGGCGAGACGATGCTCTGCGATCTGCACGAGAGATTGACTGATACAGGCCACCCACCGGTTGGCCAAGTCCCAACGGCTGGCCGCCAGCAGACGGTGTCGGCGACACCGAGAGAGATGGAGATGTCCGCATCGATGACCGAGCCCGGGTCAAATTACCTTCCATCAGCTACAATGGCACAATTAGTTCAAAATCCATAAAGTCGAAGCCCTCTCGACTTCCCAGTTCAACATACCGTGAGCCTTTTTTTTGCATTCTCCAGAATTCTCTCCGCTTCACCGCTCAAAATCACCGACGATAGTTCGTCACCGGGACCCCCTTCCTCCGTAGTCGATACCACTCTGCCATTGGCACTCTCCTTCATGATACGAACAGCTTCAATCAACTGGTCCTGGTCCACAACGCGACCCACTTGGGAGGCCCCTTGTCCAGCCTGGCGAGTTTTGGACCCTTCCAAAGAGGAAGGCTCACTAGCGCCGCTAATTGTAGAGCTAGATGAGCTACTCCGCTCCCCGGCTTCTTTGGCCTCAGGGTCCTCCGCCACGCGTTGCGAGGCTGGTGAGCCTGCCGGTCGACGATTATGCGTGACTTGTAGGCTCGGCCCGAATCCGACTACAGACGAGTTTGACGACGTATCTTCCTCCCCGATATCAGACAAGCGGCGGCTGGCCTCAAGGGCGTCATGTTGCCAAGTGTGACGCGGGAAAGGCTTCTTTTGGGGTCGGTGAAAAACGGGAGCGGCGCCATTTCCGTTGTTATCAGATGGGAAAGGTCGGTTGTTGTAGAAAGATTGAAGATGTGACAACGAAGGGAGGTTGAATGGCGGAGAGGGAGTAGATGATTCGCGCTCGACTTCGTACGGTAGAATCATGTCCGGGTTCGATAACGTTGGCGATGGTGGAATAGCCGGTGGAAGTTGCCTCTGATGCCGGCCATCCTCTGCAGAGGAGGAGCTGTGTAACATTCTTTTTGGTTTAATTTATGGGGACCGTGTTCAATAGTGTTGATGGCACGACAATGGGTGATGATTATCCAGTTTGCGGTCAGAATTCACCACCTAATCCAAAGTCATCTGTAAATTGGGGGCCAGGCGCGCCTGTAGCTTCTTTAAGGCCTTCCACTGCGTGTCAACTGAGTCAAGAGATAATTTAAATAAATGAAGTCGAATGGGAGTGAGATTAAGATGTCGTCGCGAAAACTAAAGCGAGCCCGATGGCGCGAGAAAGACTCAGACGGGATTGAAAGGGAAAAAGCAGAAAAAAAGCAAGAAAGATTAGGATTAAGAATTAAGATTAATATACTATCAATTATGGAAGTAATACAATCGTCAGAAAGGTGCGAAACCTGAGAAAAGAAAGATGAAGGGAGTGTGACACGCAGCCATAAACGAGCGAGATTGGGGGGAGGAGAATGCTATTAATTCTTCTCTCTCTTTTTTTTTGTTGTTGTCCCTGGCCGACTCAAATAAATGAAAATATTCGCCCGACCTTTCCTTTACTCTTTTTTCTTGTTAGCTGCCAATCCCAATGTGGTAGTGATCTGACCCGTGGGGAATGTCCACCGCTCGAATAAATTTAATACCGCTACCAATAACAATCAAACTATTGATCCTATCTTTGGTGTTGGTGTTGGGGGTTAAAGAGAGAAGATTTGCAGGAGATTGACAGGCAAATTGAAAGGGTAAGTATATCCAGTTGCCTGCACCTGCATCTGCAGTGAAAGTGTAGAGCACGATGGGCTTTTTATGAAAAGAAGAAAAAAGCCACCGAGAAGGGTGGACAAACCTTAAATGACCTGCAGACGGAGATCATCATCAAAAGGTTACAGGACCAGGAACACAATCTCATTTGAGAATCCTTGCACACATACAGATGGTAATGCACTACAGCTATTATTCAGTAGTGCTCCGTACCACCAACGGTTTTACTATTTGTCTTTTTTCCCTTCCTTTTGTCTTTTCTTCTCTTTTCCCTCCCTTTTACCCCCATGGTCACGTTGTTACTGCAACTGTCATGTCTATTTTGAGAACCCCTGAATGACTCGACCTCTGGATCCACGGGTCCCTTAGGGTTGTGGCTCCAGTGGTTCCGCGAAATTGGCTGGCTTAGTCTCTCGGTGTAAACATACCGTCTTCAGAAGTCTTCGACGCTTTTAAAGATTTACATTGTAAGGCTTCGATTTCAGTACCCTAAATTATCGTATCTTCATTTTATCCGACTTGTTGTGCTGCATTCTTCAAGTCTCGAATCGAAGGTGACCCTAGTGTCTCGCATCATCCAATTGATATAATAATCATATTACCAGACACAGAAGAGAAAATCAGTTGCTTTTTTGTTCAATTCAATGGTCCTATGCTCCCAGACCCTGTACAGATAAGAAGTGTCAAGTACAAATAGAAATAAGGATGAGATACGGGGAGGGATACGCCCCCTGAATCATGAATATGCCAGACATATACGGATTAGCTTATCGTCCATAAAATGAGGCCCAAAACAAATCCCAACAAGTCTAAATCTTTTCCAGCAGCAACTTAGCACCACTGCTGGTGGGACCGGCCTTCTTTCCATCCTTCCCAGACTCGGCAGCAGCCTGTTGCAACGCCTTCTTACCCTTCTTCAGAGTCTTCAGCAATTCAGCCTTCTTCCCAAAATCATCGGACTCCGCCAGAGCCACAACCACAAACACATTGGATCCGGTCGCCCATGACATAATATCCTCTCGGATTTGTTCATACAGCAGCTCATGGAAGTCCAGTGGTGGCTGCACCTTCTCGACAACCTTCTCTGCACTGTTGAATCGGCCGCCTTGAACAAGTGATTTCAGCAGCCGTCCTACGAAAGGCGATTCTTTGGTGTCGGAGCGAGATTTGGCGGCAGCAGCGACGGCGGAAAGAGCGGCACTCTTGTCTCCGTCTGCATCAAAAAGAACCTCAGCAATGAACTGGCATCCGAAACTTGTCTCCAAAAGGGAGTCCGCGCGGGCTGCAATGAGTTCGAGCAGGTTCGGTGACGCGGCCTTAATCAGCTCCTGGCGTCGGATGGATGGATCCTTTTTGGAAGTCTCCTTACGGACTTCGCGGATCTCTTTTAGAACTGCCTGATCAACCTCAGGCAAAAGCCACTTAGCCCGATCTCCAGCAAATGGGAATAGAATAGATATACGGCCTGTCAAATCGTTGACCTGGTAGAGCAGCTCTTCGTTCCGTTCCTCTGCACCCAGTGACTGATTAAATAGCTCTGGGTAGATCATCTTCGCTGTAAGCTTAGTGTCATCGATAACTTCAAATGCCGTCAAGAGAACCATGTGTCCGTAAAGGTCAGCGGCCATTAGCTTGATGGTATCCCTATAGAAACGGGTGAGCAATTTCCGATCTTTGGCGTTAGAGTATGCCAAGCTCAGACACATCAAACGCGAGCCAGATTGAGTGAAAGCCAAGTTCTTGACCAGGTCACCTTCTTCGTCACCCTTGAGCAGTTCAATAAACTCATTGGCCTCCGAGCTGCCAGGCTTAGTGTTGAGGAAATATTGCAACATGGCGTCGTGCAGCATGGTGAATCCAGTTGACTTCTTCTGGACTAGCTGGTTCACAAGTTCGTGCAAGAAATGCATGATGGGTCCCCTCTTCTCCGGGTTCTCTTTGAGAATCTCAGAAAGCTCTGCAGTTGGCACCTTGCCCTTTTCCTCCCTGAAGATACTGAATTCAGTACCATACCACTCCCGAAGAAGGTTTGCTTTCTGCTCCTTCGTCGCAACCTGGCGATAAACATCGTCCAGAATCCAAGACGCTTCTGGGTGCCGAATCAGACGCTTAACATGACCGTAGAACTCTGGAATGATCGTGTCCCGGACCTCGGCATCGCCATGAACAATCAGTTTACCGATCAAGAACTTGGCATATCGGCTCTGTGCTAGCTCATTGTAGTGACCCTTCAGCTCCGCTGCAATCTGCTTCCGTTGCTCGACATTCGCATATTTCAAGGCCGTCTGGATAACACGGACCGAATCGTGCTTGAAGACGAAGTCCCTCACACGTCCAGTAATGATTTCAAAAAGCTCGGCAATGAGTTTCTTCCTCTCTTCAAGGGGAACATGTGACTTGCGACGCAGACGCTCCCACAGTTGCTTGGAGCGTTGGATTATGTCGGCGTTGGGCTTTGCGGCCTTGCGCTCCTGCTGAAGGGCCTTTTGCTTTATATGCGATTCGCGAGAAGATGTATTGTCTAAAAATCGGGAACGATTAGCTAGGATCCGAAAGAAAGCAATGAGTAAAAAAGTACATGTCATACTCTTTGCAGCCTCTGCGTCCTGGGAAGAATCCTTCGGCTTGGGTTTGGGCTTCTCTTCCTCTTCTTCATCATCGCTGACACTCTTCATATCAACATCCTCATCGGCAGCTTCATCCAATTCATCAATTTCCGAGTCTGAAACATCGTCCAGATCAAAATCATCGTCATCTTCAGATTTCTCTTGCACCTTCTCCTTTGAAACTTTCTTATCCTTCTTCTCGAGCTTGGAGCTCTTCTTTATATCACTCTTGGCAGTTTTTTTCACAGGGCCAGCCTGGGCCTTCTTCGATGACACGGTTCCTGTCTTCGTCTTCGTCCGTTTTCCGTTGCGCTCGTCGCGGGCATCCACTGGACGCTTTACACCAACCATATTGACGTTGGTTCTTTGATTAGTCGTTTTCCTGGTTTATAAGAAAAAGACCTTAACGTTGTGTGAGGACGTCCTGGCAGGGAGAAAATAGTATGTCGCCCGCTGGAGTTTTCCTCTTCGCTTTAATTACTACTGCGGATACTTTTTTTTTTTTTTTTTCTTGCGCCGAAGACCTGGGGCGGTCGGGAAGTTTGCTCTGTTTGCACCACTGATAAGAGGATGATTCTTGATAACTTATGTACCTACGGAGTACTGGTTCCCCGGATTGAGTGGCAAAAGAAAGAAAAAAATCTCTGAAAGAAAGAAAGAGGAGCGAAATCTCTATTACCTGAACACTGCTCACAAGAGAAAGTACAATCAATTAGGTCGTATGCATGCGTAGCAATGGTGCTTAGGCTATTAGCGTCCAAGAATCCAAGCCCACAGAAATAGTATATTAGAAGTCGAACGGGAAGGACCCTGATCAATCCCCGAAACGCCTACCCACCCCATTACCCAAATATATCATGGCAGTGAGAATCTCACGCATCACGTACTTCCGTCTCTACATTTGGCGGTAGTGACTTCATAGCGCCCATTTCAGAACCCACGTTGCTCTGTCCTCGCTTTCTGCCTGGGATGTGGAAGCCGAGTTTGGAGCTGCTTGACGCCTGCGAATCGTTTGTGAAGTCGCCGAGTCGCGAGAATAGCCCTTTCTTCTTTGGTTTTGCCTCGCTGTCATCGTCTAGTCCAACTTCCTCGAACTGCTCCTCATCCATTGCCGTGGGTCGTGTTACGGGGCCTTTTTCATAAGGCGATGGTAGACGGGAGAAACGAGAGTCAAGCGAAGTGCGGGAGGGCAATGCGTCGCTATAACTTACGGGTGACCGAGCGGAGATATCCTAAGAAAGTCATGCGTGAGTCCCTGTGAAATAACAAAGAGACGGCAGAAAGACTCACGAATGACCGGCGATACGAATCGAAGGATTCGCGGGATATCGAGAAGGGTTCATTCTCATCGACAAGGTTGCGATGGTTCGAGGATCTATTTGAGCCCGGGTACTTGCGCCAGAAGCTCTGTTTTTCTGGCGGAGATGGCTATTGGTAGATTGGTTTAGCCACTGCACAAGATTGCAATCACCAGCACGTGGTTGTGGAAGAAAGTAGATTTACCGGAAGATAAGCGCCATTATCGTCCACCACTGTGATTGCCGACATGGATTAGCGGCGTCGGCATCCATTGCAATGGTAGAGCAACGTACCACTTAGTTTATATACGGGCGGCTCATTCTCGGCGCTTTTCCTGACGCTCAAGGGCGATGAAGGATGGCCATCTGCGGACAGGCGAGCGTTGTCGTTGGTGATATCGGATTCCCCGCTATTAGGCGCCGCGGACCTTTTTGCGAGGAAGTTGCGGAATGGGGTCATTTTGGAACGGGGAGGGGGTTTCACTAGAAGGTTTTTCGGAGGGCGCAAAAAAGTAATCGCTCTGCCCTACGGATGCGACAATGGGTACAATGAGGGGGAGGGTAAAGAGAGTTTAAATGGATCGTACGAGTGGTTCGAAGACCCAACCTCACATGATCGGCACCTCGGCGGCGGTACAAAATAATGAAGTGGTGATTTATCCGTTTGATGTAAGGGAACGACGATCGTAGTTGGATAATTTATCTGATGTAAATTAAGGGCCCACTAACCAAGTGTGGGGTGCAATTGGATTGGTTGGTTTGTTGCAAACTTTATCAATTGAACCTTGATTCCTGCCTACTACAGAGTATATGTAGGACTATACTATACATCTCTACTGAGTCTATACCCATCTACAACTACCACGTATGAAATATACTTGGTTTTACTCATTGTGTAACGATTTCAATGAACTTAGCTATTGGTGGCTCTCTAGAGACATTCACTCGTCTTAAAAGAATGTGTACCCAGTTCAGAGCCAAGAACTATGACTACACTAAGTCTTCATAGAGACAGTATGGGCAGGGCTTGGATGGATATCAATTATAGTGGTAATCCTGACGCTATGTAAATGGGCAGTGTATGTTACTGGACTTCTCAATGAGTCATGTCCATTTATCTACTGTAGCTAGGCAGAACTGCAAAAATTTCGAGCAACTATGTCTATATACGTATCTATTACCAAGTCTTATCTCATTGTCTCAGACTATACGGAGTATACACTTAAGAGTTTGTCTTGTGCATGTAAGTATCCAATTTACTCATGGGAATTAAGTCTTTTCTAACATCCTAGAGAAGATAAATGTTCAATCATATTGCACCTAATAATGTTGTTTTCTCTGTCCTCCTTTTTTCCTTCTCTTTTTTGACAAGCTGTAAGCCTGCCTATCATCTATAATGCTTCTTCTGGACAACAGCATCGTCATTATAGCGCTATAATTTTCTGCCTATAGCGCAACGATGACTCTGTACAGTCAATTTTCTTCTTGCGCCATCCACCAACCATGGTATCAGTGTAGCTGCCTACAGCTAGGGGTATATAAAGACTTACCACTCCCTTTTCTATCCCTTTCTATTCTTTCCTTTACCACCATCTTCGCACTCTTCTCAAGTAACTATCGTATCAATGTAAGCTACTTATGAACACATCTTCCTCTTCATCAAGCTACCCTTGTCCAACAAACAACAAACAAACCTCTTCAAACAATCCACTTGTCAACCATCGAAATGATCCGACTTATCACCCTCACTGTTCTGGCTGCTGCCGTCTCTGTGGCCAACCCAGCAGCCATTTCCTCTGAGCACGATACCAACAACGTGACCATGTGGTGTTGTGATGAGGCTGCTGTCACTCCTGAGGCTACCATCCCAGATGCCGAAGCTCCAACTTTTACCAACGACGACAATGCCACCGAAGACAATGACGGCTCCATCGACGAGTCGCGCAAGCCTCGCAAAAACAGATGCCGCGCTGATGCCGACTGTGGCCTCGGCTACTTATGCTATGGTGGTTACTGCAATGTTGGTTGCCGGACTGACAACGACTGCAGCCGGGGTCAAACTTGCCTTGGTGGCCAATGTCGTACTTCGGCCACTCCGCCTCCTTGCAGGCCCTACAAGCAGCAATGCTCCGTCGATCAAGAGTGTTGCTCGAGCATCTGTAGATTTACAGGCTTGAGGAAGGAGTGCAGGCGAGGAAGCCATTAAATCATCATGGATTTTACTGGCTGTCGAGATGATGAGAGTTCAATGGTGCAAAAGGAAGGGAAAGTAGGAAGTGTGGACTTACTGATGTAACGAGATGGCTTCATGTTCTGCCTATTATGTCTGCTTCAACTTGCTGGCTTCTTATCATCTAGTTTCTACTTATAGCTTTCTCATTGAAAGAAAGTATCCTTTCTTGTGGTGCTGGAATCTACCTAACATGAGGGTTTAGCTACTACTACCTACCTTAAGAGGGTAATCTTCTTGTTGGGTTTGGATATTTGAACTTTAAAGTATAATACAAAAAAACACCTTGCTCACCACAATCGAGTTCCACTACTGGTCACGAGTAAAGATCAGCACCAATATCTACTGTGGTTCCAGACATGTAGATATGTAGTGTATGGACGTAGTTTTAAGTTGAACAAAAATACACAAGATGATAACAGGTGAAAACGAGTAATTTATTTAATCTGTCACGGATAACCCAGTGGGAGGTCAGCTGCTAAGACGATAACCTTGCTTAGGTTCTCCACACCAGCGGGACCGGTGCCTGGTACGAATCCTGGGGTCGTCGTTGTACTCGTGTGAGTAATCCACGATTGCTACAACGCGCTAAGCAATGGAGATGATTCTTGAGGGAAGCAATTCTGCAGAGACATCTCCACCCTGGGGTGGCGTCGCCAGAACACACCGACCTGTTACAGGGAAATTGGCTACTTGGCTGGACAACTACATATCTTCTCTTTTTACTTTTCTTTTTTCCCACCTCTCTTCTCCTGTTCTTATTCCTTTACTCTATTTTCCTTGATATGAAATACATTATCTCTAAATTGAAGTATCTGTTTTCTATCTTCGTGGTTACCCTCTCGCCGCGTTAACTTATTAAATATGTCTATGCAAGTTCCTCTATGGCCTTCTATACATAGCTTCATAAAGCTCACGCTCCTTGGAGAACTTCTTCTATTACGCGATAGAATAATATTTTAATAAATCTAATTAGTTAAACATCGTTATTATGCTAGCCTATAATACTAATAAATGGGCTACCATCGACACTGAGCAGAGATTCCATGACTATAGAATTCCCTTGCAGTTCTGATCAGTAGCTCCCCCAGTTCGCATGATTAGACTCATTGCTAACAGCGATATGGCGGTTCCTACTCAAACCTAAGCTTGGCATATGGAATCCATCAATCCATTTAAGAAGAATACCAGCCATGCTATTTCTCCCTCTTCCCCTTATACAATCGTAAGAATCTTCGGAGTACCTGCATGAGCACTGCTACGTGGAATCTGCAGGGAGTATAGGAGGAGGTAAGGAGTAACCGACTATTGGGTTTCATTAACACAACTGACAAACCTGGACCTCTTCTAGCGCCACGAAGAAACTCTGCAGGAGAAAAAGAAAACTACTGTTTTGACGGGCAAGCGGACCTTTTCGGGTGGGTTTTTGAAATCAAGATAACTTGTTCGTTCTATTGAAAGCGCTAAAATACACTAAATTAGCTTGAATTTTGACACCTCTAGCGTCCATTTATTATGCGGGCCACTAGATACGGAGCTGCAAGAATACTATAGGTGTCAGTGTCCACGTCCTCTCTGATATACAGGAATAAGCTCCCCGTGGGTTCTCATGTCTTCTGAATGTTATCATATAATGTCGGTGGTATTAGATGTGTAGGTAGCATATGGCATTGAGTCTAATTCTCTGTAATAGTCTAAATGCCTCCCTATTGATAGGGAAAACCTGTGAGTACCATTACTAGAGGGATAACACCCAAGTGAGAACAAAGTGGAGAAATTCAGTTGATATAGGCACATATACTCATCTCCTCACTCAACCAATATGATTGTGAAATGTGCTATATACATCTACAGGCCTTCTAAATCACCATTTTATGTATTACCTATTAGTCTTTATTCTTTTCATGGATGTCTTTTGCACAAAATGACGTAAATCTGGTTGAGATTTTCCCTTGTCTGGGGCCGCTGCCTTCGCACCTTCCATCGAAGGCCTGCCACTCTGTTGACTCCGCCTTCTTTACGTTTCTCTTATTTTATCCCCGTCTGGAATCAAACTCTTCCTTTATTCCCTGTTGCAACTTGCACGTTAATGACTTGATGTAAGTTTAACTCGCGGAGAGCCTTCATTACAATCTTGGGAGTCAGTGAATTTCACCTCCCCACCCTTTCAATTTGCAACCCCAGGACACTAGTGTCACCCCTGCTATTACTTCCTCTCTAACTCACCTAAAGTCAAAACCCGTTGCATGCGATAGGATATATCAAGCATTCACTATGCAGTTTTGGGTGGGCTGGGCGCTGTGGCAGAAGCTAAGTTTTGTACGGATACAATGACTGTTCTCTACTATTTGAGGACTGCTAATGGCCTGTTTTAGGTACTTGCAGGCCTTCTTGTAAAGTGACTACTCGGCGCTACTTGAATCACCACTAACATAGCAAGGCTCTTGTACTTATCTACTCCCTGTGCGTTCTCATCTATAACAGGCGGGCAATCAAGAGACATGCCGCTGCAGACGCACACATTAAAGCGATACACGATGCAGAGGAACACCCGATGCTGTCAGAAGCAAATGAAGTGCCATTTGGCGCCAGAGCTTTGGAACGAGGGCTTCAAGTGGAGGGCATATGGACGCCAGGTCGGAACTCTCCGAAGGAACCTAGTACCCCAAAAAAAAAGGAAATCGTTGAACCAGCCCTGAATCAGTTCTTCACGGCCCCCGCAATTACTGTCCAGAGACCTACGCAAACGTATATGCCTTTGTCTCAAGCAAATCAATCTGACTCGAGACGACCATCTGTGGTTCCCGATAAAAAGCCTGAAATATCGGAAAACCTTTACTCTAACACTTTGCATATCAATAAGCGTCATCAGTCAGGTACTCACGATGTCAGCAAGCCTCAGGATTTAGCCGACCCGGATAATGCCTACCCAAAGGGGCGGTTTAACGCTCGGAGCTCATGGATTAGCAAGCCTTTTGATAAGCGAATGTCAGGCATTGAAGGTAAGCTGGCGACCCCATCCGTCCGATGAGCGAGGGGGTAGAGAATGCGAAGACACCAGGAATCTGGAGCTAAAATAAACACATAGGATTCCACCAGCGAACCTCATCCGAGGAATTCAGGCGCAGGATGAGCAAATTGTTTGATGAAAATGTTCAAACACCCCCGGTTGAGATGTTTCAATTGCAATCCGTTCCTTCGCAGTCGTCGGATAGCCAACATGAGCCGCATAGTCATACGTCAATGCGTAGGTCGAATCTTGCCATCTAGTGACTGCGCAACTTCATCCTTATGTTGATCATGGGGAGAAAAGCTTTACTTGCTATTATCAATTTGTGATCAGGCAACCTACCATAGAGGGCGAGGGATTAGTCTTAATGGTCTTTATTCCTTTGTTGGATATAGCCACTTGCTGCATCAGCCCTTGTATCAATCCTGCCAGAGGTGGGAAGCTTTGTGAATTGAAGAGATCTTCCAACCACGAGGATTGTGCAAAGTGATTAGCATAGGTGATACAATTGCATCATGTTGTGCATGACGCTTTGAACCAATACTTAAGATCTACTAGTAGAACAAGAATTATCAATAGTTCTTAGAATTTGATGGTAGGATGAGCCATTGCATCGGTTAATGAGTTCATGCTCCCATCCAGCAATGAACGTTGGTCAATATGTTTTCCGGCACCACCTAAGGCAACAGCCTGATATGCCTAGTCCACGTGATCTCGTGACGGCTTCGACGCGTCCACAACCTCAACGGATTTGTTTATCACAGCAAGTTCAAAGGCGATTTTGCCACTTCAACCGACTTGCAAGTTATAAATAACAATTTACGGTATATCCATCGGCTAGCATTTGACAGTCGTTGCAGAATCCCTCGGAGAGCAAAGAAAAGTAGCTCAGAATCTACACACAGTTACAGGAATAACGCGTACTGTGTCGCGTCGACAAGACCGTATTCAATACTAGCGCTTCCTATGTGTCTTGCTCTGTAGTGGCTAGAGAACAATTTGTCTACCGCGCCGAAAAATGACTGGTGATATGGATACTCAAAATGAGTACGATGATAGTGGACTTCCAGGGCCCGGTGCGCCCACGCCACTTTCAGCTTTGGAGGTGAGCAATTCCTGCGAGGCGATTTAGTGTCGCAAGATTGATTTGGCTGTAAGGGTACTTTACTAGATGGCCTGTACTGACCATATTTGATAGGGTATCTCCGGGTTAACGGCAAGAGATATCAAACTATTTGTCGATGCTGGCTATCATACTGTTGAGTCAATCGCGTATACGTACGTTTTCCCACTCGGATTCACTGCTAGTAGAAAGCTAGGGGGGTGCTGACATACACCGTATTCTTTTGATATAGGCCAAAACGTCTACTTGAACAGATCAAAGGTATTTCAGAGCAGAAGGCTAATAAAGTTTTATTCGAGGGTATGGTATTCCAATGATGGGGCACAATAGCCACTGCCAATACAGAATGCTGACTATCTGCGACTATTAGCTGCCAAGCTTGTACCGATGGGTTTTACGACTGCGACGGAAATGCATGCTCGACGAAGCGAGCTGATATCGATCACGACAGGATCCAAGCAATTAGATACTCTCTTGGGAGGTGGCATCGAGACAGGCTCTATTACCGAGATATTCGGAGAATTCCGGACGGGTAAAAGTCAGATTTGTCATACGCTTGCCGTCACCTGTCAGCTGCCATTCGATATGGGCGGAGGCGAAGGAAAGTGCCTCTACATTGATACTGAAGGAACATTTCGGCCAGTGCGTTTGTTGGCGGTTGCCCAACGATATGGGCTTGTCGGCGAAGAGGTCCTCGACAACGTGGCGTATGCTCGAGCGTATAACTCGGACCATCAGCTTCAGCTATTGAACCAAGCATCTCAAATGATGTGCGAGACTCGTTTCTCGCTTCTTGTCGTTGACTCCGCTACATCATTGTATCGGACGGACTTCAACGGCCGTGGTGAATTGTCGACTCGACAAACACACCTGGCCAAATTTATGCGCACTTTGCAGCGCTTAGCAGATGAATTTGGTATTGCCGTCGTCATCACCAACCAAGTCGTCGCTCAGGTCGACGGCGGTCCCAATATGTTTAATCCGGACCCCAAGAAACCTATTGGTGGAAACATTATCGCGCACGCCAGTACAACCAGGTTGAGCTTGAAGAAGGGGAGGGGAGAGACTCGAGTGTGCAAAATCTATGACAGCCCTTGTCTACCCGAGAGTGACTGTCTCTTCGCCATTAATGAGGATGGTATTGGAGACCCTAGTCCCAAGGACCTGGAGAATGATTGAGGACTTCAGTTGCGTCAATTGATTATGATACGACGACCGGTAATGGTTTTGATTGGCTTTTTAGTACACATAGTTTAGTATCCTGGTTTTGATAGCATGAGGTGTTTATGACATTGTGTCAGAGATAATGTGTCTAGGGAAAGTATAAATATACTGCTAAGTAATGAAGCTTGTGCCTTTACATACTGGAATCGATTATTCCTACATTATAAGTTCAAATTGGTTGTTTGATTACTAGAATCCATGACATCCCAGGGATTGTTCAAGGCGGTGGATAAATGCGAGTTGCTGTGAGGCCGGCCAACGCCAAGACCGTGTTTTTTCTGAGCGGAGCTTCAGAGCTTCCCTCCAACTTCGCGAGCTGCGACATTCCACCAACAGCGACGGTCGGCCATGGAGATTTGAAGTTATCGATTTTTAAAATTGTGGAAGGTTGCCTGTTCACCATCCGACATGGCGAAAATTTACAAAGACACCAAGGTCGACCTTCGGCCATACTCGCCGAACGCCGTTGTCAACATCCAAATTCCAACACATGCGAGCACGCAAACCCGGACGCGATTTTCCATATCCTCCTCTGTAGGCGAAGACGAACCGGTCGCGAAGGATGAGGATGAATTCTCTAGACGGTATCTCTCAAGCCATGGGTCGGTCTACTTCCGCAAACGCAGTGTCTACCCTCGAACGTTCCTTTGGAGGGTGATCAACGACAATAAGGTGCTGGAGATTCAATGTGTCGATTTGACGAAGAGCGGTATCGAGCATTCTGTATACAACAACACTCTGCGCCTAGATTTCCAGGAGAAAATCCTTCCTTCATGCGTCGACTTCGCCGACTTAGAGGATCATGAAGCGTTGAGTGTATTCGTGATTACGGCCACCAAACAGCTTTACACCTTGAGTTTGCGCCCGGAATTCTACCGGAGGACAAATGCGATTAACAATAATGTATCGAATTGGTGCAAAACTTATACCCCGGCGCCCTTGTCGTTTTCCTATCCCCACCGATTGCATGCTAGTAGCCCGCTGGAGCTGTTCATATCCCTCGATAGCGGCGCGCTTCTGCGCCTCACCAGGCGGTCTGGCGATGATGGTAATTTCCCGAGTCATGTACTTTTGCGTTTTATTTAGGAGAATTTGGAAATGCTAATTTGATTCATTTTAAGGCTCACAATGGTCTCCGCTTACCTTCGACGAGAGAACTTGGGGTGCGTCTATCCGCGGCCTGGTAAGGTGGCACGCACAACCTACGATTAAATACAAAGGACGCAATCTTGATCCGAATCTGCCAAATGCCATTGCTACTACGTCCGATCAGACCTATGTCTTCGCCGTCTGCTTGAACCACACTTTGAAGATTTGGAATCTCGCAACAAACAAGCTGGCTGCCACGAAGGACTTGTTGGGCCGCGAGGTGCAGGAACCAGATGCGCTATCATATTCGTTGAACCCATCCGAATCATCCTTTATCCGTGTATTCAATGTCGAGAGAGCGTTGGACGGAGCATATCGGTACTACGTTGTCACATATTCGCCTTTTGAGGATGGGCGTTTTAAGTTCTGGGCTGTCAAGGGAGGCTTGACATCACCGCTTGTCATCGAGGATCTGTTCCCGGAAGCTTCGTTGCGGCCTTTGGACCCGGATTCGACCGGAAATATGTTCTGGAGTATCATTGATTTCCAGCTTAAATCAGCCGAAGAAGGAAAGGGTATGGAGCTATGGGTCCTTTGGAGAAACAGCAGTGCCTATCAACTTTATACCCTTCACTTTAACTTTGAAACTTTGGTGAGGGATTGGGGTAACAATTGGGTGTCAACGGCGATAGACACTCGTGCACAGGAGCCTCCGCCGCCTATGGCATTCTCTGATGTGGTTGATCCGGCAGAGAAGTGGCTCAAATTTCTTTTACAACCAAACAAATTCTCACCAGATGTGCTTGAGACTGCTCTGGCGATTTACCAGGAGGCTCTCAAGCCGCTGTCTTCCTCTAGCGTCCTAAAGAAGGGTGCTTCCCTTCCCGAGCGGCTCTGCTCTACCATCGCGGCCAATGTTTCTCTTCGGAAATACGCCGATGATGAGATGGATTTCCCTAGATATCGGACGGACACAGACTCTAAGTGGCGCCAGTTTTGGCAAATTGCGGAGGATATCAACAAGAGAAGATTTGAGCCTGTTTCTCTTGTCTACGACTCCTACTATGAGACACCATGGCTACTTCTTTCTGATGGCTGTGCAGTAATCAGAGAATGCAGCTCAACCGAGTTGCTTCTACATAACACAGGCGCTGATCTCCGCGCCGAAGGACACAAGATTGCAGATCGCTGGAGGCACAGAAAGCTAGACGAGGAGATCGGCAATCTGTTCGAGCAGTCGTCTCACCTAATGACAGTTGCATCGAGCTTCAGGAGGAGGTTCTCAGGTGAACTCGAAGCAGCTTGTCAGAGAGCTCTTGAAGCAGAGCTATTTACTGAACCATCATCATCTGTCCAGGACAGAATGGAGGCTTTCCGCGATCGGTGTGATTTCGGAGAACAGATCTCCAACAAGACTTATGACGGCCTGATTGCTGCTATGAATGAACACCTGAATATCTTTAGTCTGCCGAACAGTGTTTTCTATACCGTCATTGATACAATCCCACTCGGGTTCCCCGGCAAGGATTCAGATCTTTCGGCCACCCATTTTGGTGTCAAGGTTACAGTGAACGGCGTACAGGAAGCGATATTGTTTACGCGACAGCTCCTCATGGACCTCTTAGTCATCGTGGTTTTCGTGGACGGCGAAGTGCAACAAGAGGACACTTCGGAGTTCGATGCTGTGGACCTATTCGGCTCGCTGATAACTTTGCTACGAGAATACGAGATGATGGCCTGGCTCTGCTCAAATACCAGGAAATGCCCTGAGAGGTCTGCAAAATCTTACGATGACCAGTCAACTTCACAATTCTCATTGAAGGACTCGCCTTCGAAGAATACAGGCTCAAGAATGGCGACCATTTTGGAGGACCTGTTTGCTAATGATATCAAGCCCCGCCAGACCATCGATTTACCTCAGAGTCATACATTAACTTTGGGAATACATGATGTTCTGTCCTGGGTAACTCGTCAAGGCGAAGTAGCTTATCCCAATGCGTTGGTTTACATCCAGTGTGACCTCATTGCGAAGAACAATGTTGATCTTGCTTGGGACTTCCTTCGTTTCCAGCCAAGCACGTCTTGGGCAACATACGTGAAAGGCCGTTTGTATGTGGCTGTGTCTGAATTCGACACTGCGGCCTTGTACTTCCGCAAGGCTGCCTACCTTCTCTGTAAGTTTACTCTTCAAATATTTTATTAGATCCTACAGTTCTCTGACTTTAGTTTTTTAGCATGCGGGAAACCTCTCGGTAACTTGCACGAAATGTCATCGACGCTACTGGACATCGTTTCAGTGGATTCATTCCACAATGGTCTTCCTAAATACTTCCAACACATTTTGTCCATCTTCGAGCAAGCACGCTCGTTTTCCCACGTTGCCGATTTCGCCCGCCTTGCATTGCAAGCACTCGCGAGTGAAAACAGAAATGAGCAGGATCCCGAATCCAACATTATGCGAACAGATCTCCTTTCGCGTTTGTTCTATGCCTCTCTGCAGAATTGCCAGTTCGACCAGGCCTATTCTGCCCTTTCTCGATACAAGGACCTTGCCCTACAGAAGTCTGCTCTCAGCTCCCTTGTCACAAGCATATTGACTGCGTCCGGACCAGGCACTGCTGGGCTTCACCAGATTCTGCACTTTCCAACGTCCCTTGTTCCAAATATCGCTTCTTACGTGGACGAGACCCTAGTCTCGCTTTCCCGGAAACAGACAGGTTCCAGCTCTTTCTTGGGGACTGGAAGCAAGTGGGCCGACAGCACACCGGATTACGGCAGAGTCTTGCACGCTTACCGAATTGCGCGCGGCGATTATCGTGGTGCCGCTGAAATCGCGTATCAGAACGTGGAGCGCCTCCGTAATGCCCGTGATTCTCCTTCAACTCATCTAATTCTTGGCAAGGACCGAGAAGCCGAAAACACACAGCTTACAGAGGAGGATGATCCAGAAAGCCAGGAAATTAGAACCGAGCTGCTATCTCTTATCAACCTACTCGGCTGTGTCGACAAGAGCGAAGCCTACATCCTTGTCGAAAAAGAAGACTCCAGTGCACCTGCCTCATTTACAGATCGCCATCGCAGTCTGCAACCTGACGATGACGGAAACGTTTTCATGGATGACGCTGACGCTAGCTCACCTACACCAGTCGGCTCAAAGCGCAGACTTAGCTCAAGCGTGACCGCAATCGTGCCATCCGGTCGCAGAGGTAGCAAGTCTTCAGTCTCCTCCACCATCGGCACTCATGCGCCCCGACGACGTGTCATAGTGACTCTCGACCACTTGCGTCGCGACTATCAGTCTGAGCTGGATCGGGTTAGTAGGATTGAGCGGGGTGATTGGGAGTTCGGGGTTTTCGCCACTGAGGCGGATAATGATGATACGATGCGACTCTAAGTTTTAGCCTTAGATTAGTGTCCATGATTTCTGGTTTTGCGCATAACTTGCCCTCTTATTCTATCTATCTTCTGTCTATCTCAGATTCTGGACTGCGTTTGTATTCTAGGCTAGGCTTGTTATTGATTTATATCATCTGGTGGTGAAAGAAAGGGGACTGGTTCTTTTTTAGTTGTCCCCTGTGTTCCCTAGTGTGCTTCTGTGTTATCTTGAAGCAACCTATTTGCTACATTCGATTGATGCTCTAGTAGGTATAGGGAGCAATGACGTTGAGCTTCTCTATTTGGGGGCGGATCACTGTACAGCGTTTCTAATTACTCTTCCCCGTTTTCAATATTACGACCTATAAGTGACAACTTTATAATAATGAATTGATGTAAGTCTAAGATCAGTACCCATAACCGACTAATGGTTGTGTAGTGTAATGGTTAGCACTCGAGATTCTGATTCTCGCAATCCCGGTTCGATCCCGGGCACGACCTTGAATCCTTGCTTTTGAAGGACCGTCTTCAGCTGTGAAGCTAATTTTTTTTTGGTTTCATTCGCTTGCATAGTGTATTAGGTGTGTTATTAGTCTGGTCCCTTTTTTTTTTCTCTTTCTTTTTTCCTAGGCCTAGCTGTCAATAAAGCTATATGGACACTATGTTACTCCTGAGAATTTAGTCGTGTTGTCGACGGAATTTAAATCATATTTATATATCGCAGACTGTTACCGCAAAGAAATAGATTGCCGTAAGAGTATGTTTTGTTATTAACTCAATTAACAAATTACATATTGAGAAAAAAAATGATATATAACAATATTAGTAGATAGATTATGAATGTTACTTTTTGGATGGGTATCTTGCGCGTATCCAATTAATCTATTCCGCGTCCTCCGCCATCGAACTTGCATATAATCTACTGAAGTGCGAGGTACCCGAAGCTAGAAGTGTATGAGGATTACCGGACTCCACTAGACGGCCGGCTTCGAGAACAACAACCTTGTCGTAGTCAAGGATGGTCTCGAGCTTGTGGGCGACGGTAATGATTGTGTGACTGCTGAATTTTTCTCGTATGACTCGTTGCATTATCTCGTCTGTTACTGTATCGACGCTGGATTGAGAGATATGTTAGTATATGCTAGAATGTATATCTGGTGGAGGTGAATGTGTACCTGCTTGTAGCTTCGTCGAGGATAAGTATGTTACCGTGACGCAGGATTGCTCGAGCAAGACAGAAGAGTTGCTTCTGTCCGTGAGAGAGGAATAGTTCGTCGACGTCAGTGTCCAGGCCTCCGTTTTCCTGGACCTTTATGGATAGTTGAACACTTTGCAGAGCCTCCATTATGGCCGTGTCGGTGTGGCATTTTGTTGGATCTATATTTTCTCGGACAGTTCCTCTTATCAATAGGGGGCTTTGAGCGACCCCGTTGATCCGGGAGCGCACTTCTTGTCGCGGCACCTTGGATATATCAACGCCGTCAATCATAATACTGCCGGAACTGAGCTCAACCATGCGGAACATGCTCATTAGTAGGGAGGATTTCCCACTACCAACAATATTTAGCCACAGAACAATGCCAAAGATATGTGCAATTTGTCTTACCTGCCGGTCCTACCACAGATTCCCACCTTCTCACCTGCTTGGACAGAGAGAGTTACGTTCCTGAGGACTGGCTCTGACGATCTTTATTTGCTATTGTGTTAGTAGCTGAGAAGCGGGGGGGGGGGCATAGGATGTGCTTACCTATACTCTGCATTAACGGAGTCAAGGACTACGCCCCCCTGTGACGGCCAGTCGGGTGGCAAGTCGTCTTTCTCCGTTGGTAGATTCTCCGAAGGCACATTCTCAGCGAACATCTTGACACGCAAAATAGAGCCGATATGAGTTTCGAGATTGGTCCAGAATGTTACTAGCAGCTTGATACTCTGGCTGAATAGGATGACATTCAGCAAAGCCACACCGACGTAACCAGCACTCATTGACCCACGTAGTACGACAACTAGGACAATCAACAAGACTGCAATCCCGGCGACCACCATATCTAAAGTCAAAGTAAGCCAGCGTTGAATGGCAAACAAAAAGTAAAATGGCCGTTGGGAGTAGTCAAGCAATTCTTGATTTTTCTCTTCCAAAGCTTGCTGCCAACCAAATGCCCGCAGTGTTACCAGACCGCTGAGACAGTCAGAAAAATGAGAGTATAGAGGCGCCTTGGCTTCCAAGTCTAGGAATCGCAGTTGCCGCGAGGTTCGTAGGTACACCTTTTGTATGCCGTAAACGGCGAGAATGACTGCCGGGAAGGAGATGGCCGCATATTTTGAGGCTATCCCGATGAAAACCATTTGGCATATGCACAGAACGAACGCTACAGATAGATAAGCTTCCCTCCTTGCCGCAAAATGACAGGGACCTCATAAGGGTGACTAACTGACGAATGCATTTATGGCAGCAACTGGAAGTTCCATATCGATAAGTTGTAGATCTTGACTAAATCGATTCAGAATGGCGCCGCTGTCCGTTTTTGAAAAGTACAACATAGGTGCACTGTAAACACCGTAAGATATTGTCCTCAAAGTGCGAGCGAACTAGTTACCTTAGAACCGTTCTCAAGATTTTTTTGTGGAAGCTTTCTCCGGATTTAGGCACCATGGTAATGAACATTTGCCTAAATAGTTTGTTAAAGTCTTAGTATCTGGATATAACACAGCGCAATTTAAACAGTCGTCCACTTACCAGCAACCGATAATTAGAGAAATCATGCCGATAGCACCGAGCATTGCATATATTCCTAGGTAGTAACCCGTGTGCTTTCCGGGCTCCGCTTCGTTTGAACTGGCCCACCAGTTCATCCAAATACCTGTTTGTGAAAAGTCAGCAAGATTTCAAATTGCATGTCGGTCGAAGATGCACCAGAACTTACTAGGAAACGATATACAGAAAACAAATGCTGTAGTCGAGATAGCGAAAACTGAGGTAGGAAGCCAACCAATGGATCTAATATAGTACAAGTAGATTGCTATATCGCCGCTTGATCCTGGATTTTCTGTTTCGCTGTCATCATCTGTTCTAGCAGAGGACACTTGCATGTCCTTCTTGTCTGCATTGCCGAGTTTCTCTGTAGTGTCATTTGGCTCAGGGAGGCCTAGCGCAAAGCTCGATATATAGCCCCCCGCTAGATCAAGAGCCTTGAAGCTTCCTTGTTCTAGAATCTGACCATCATTCGCAAGCACTATAATATGGTCGGCAAATGGAGCTCGTTTCACTAGCGACAAAATCTATTAGAATTATATTGATGATAAAATAAAAAGCATAGTAACTCGATTTCATGACTTACCGGAGGATGAAGAGAGGAGAACAGTTGAACCAATCGTAATAAGCAGGCCATGTGTACCAACGAGAGATTGGAAGATGTGTTCTTCAGTTGCGGCATCAAGACTGCTGAAGACATCGTCTAGAACTATGACATCTTTCCTAGCATATACTGCCCTGGCGAGTGCCTAAGAAATCAAAATATTAGCACATGTGTCAACTACTCGCTAGCTTGCGGTTTACTCACGATGCGCTGACTTTGTCCTCCACTGAGAGCAATGCCCTTGCTCCCAATAACAGTTTGATCCCCACGCGGCATTTGTTCGAAATCTTCGACCAGAGCACATGCGCGAATGACTGAAAGATACCAATCTTCGTCTAGTCCGGACATTGCCACAATACCCTGCTTAATCGTTCCATTCATGTGCCACGGCGTTTGGTCACAGTACGCAATACTCTCAGATGACAATTTTATGATCCCATCTAAGCAAGGCACTTCACCTAGGATGGCCTTGAGTAGTGTTGACTTGCCACAGCCGGAGGGTCCCACTAACATGGCAAAGGTTCGTCGAGGGATCGTGATCGTCAAATTCTTTAGGAGAGGTTCTTTCTGAGAATCCCACCCAAAGGCCCCGTTTTTGATCGTAAGTATAACTCCATACAGACCTGAAGATTTCTCCGACAATTTAGAGGAGCTCGACTCATCGGCAAGGGTTTCAGAGTCTTCAACAAAAGCTAGTTGCTTGGATTCTTGGACGGGTTCTAAGTGAAGCGGCTGCGACTTATCTCTAAAATCTACATGACCCTTCTTCTCTAGGAACTCCTGAATCCTTTGAAAAGAACCGATAGACCCAAAGAAAGTCATCAAAGCCATGACTAGGTTCAGAAGCGGATCTGACAAAAGGGCAAATAGCGATAATGAGGTATACACAGTTGAGGTGTTCAAGGCTGCATCATTCCCGTTTCTATGTGAGATACCGACAAATGCACCGAAAGTAAATATTGGTGCAAATATTCGGGTTGTCCAAGCTGTGGAGAGTTGTTAGCTTGGAACTACATGCTTACTAGTCTCTTTCAACTTACCAAAGGCCATGTTCCAAACCAGAAGCTTCCTAAAGTTCTTTGAGATACTCAATTCGTCAAGCCGTAAGTTATAGATGCATGACATTAGTAGCTCACTGAGGCCCAGCATCTTGATCCCTTTCATAGAGGCAAGCATTGACGCAGTGGACGAAATGCGTCTTTCGATTGCCTCGAGCCACATAGCCTGTCTTGACACCACAAACACGAGACTTATCAATGAGCCAACAAGAGCCGCTGTCCAAGAGCACTTGATGGTTAAAAAGTTATTTAACGAAGTAGGATAGAGTGGGACTCACATATAGCGACAGTGATGGCCACTACAGCTGCTACACCCAGCTGCTGTTGAAGAAGAAAGATAGCTAAGCCGATTTCCAAGGTATTTCCCCAAATATCATGCATTGTTTGCCACCCTTGAACAATCCTCTCTATATCAGCACTCATCAGAGTAAGAGAGGAAGCAGGGTCAGCATCTTCAACGCTCAGTGTGCTAGCTTTGCGGTACACCATGGAAACAATAGCACCCCTCACCATCGTGATGGCGCGATATGTCATGTGCTGGTATTGCCCCATTGTTACCTGGAAGATATAATCCAGTTAGCAAAACTGATGATGTATGTAAGATATCTGGGTTATACTAACCGCCATTCCAAGATAAACAAGAATGTAAGCACCAATCAAAGCATAGCCAGTGTTATTGGTGGCATTGGTCTTGGGCTCGGTAGAAAAAGAAAGTGACCTATGGAGGAGCAGAGGTTGACATATGTTAAGGGCAGCGAGGCAAACTCGCGGAGGAACTGCTGAAAGAAGCTGCCATTTAAATGTCTTGAACGTGTCAAGCAGCAATGAGCTTTTGCTCCCTAATCTCTGTGAGCTCAACTGATGATGATAGAATCATTTCAAAATTTTAGGGATCCTCACCTCTATTCCACACTGTCTCCAGTGCATCATGTAGTCGCTTGGAGCTCAATTGCTTGTCAAGTACAAACAGATCATCTACCGCCAGTAATCTGGAGTACCCAGATTTAAACAGAGGGTTCAGCCACCAAAAGAAATATTTGTTGAAGAGGCCCCCTGTAGCTTCCGGTGGATATTGTGCGTACGCAGGCTTGAGGATTCGACGCTTTTCCACCGTTTCAAGAAGGAGGAGTAAGACCTTGACACCAACTGCTACGGAAGTGAGGGTTGCAATCGTCTTGTTGATCCCTGCTAGTTCGCGCAGCCAAAGTGTTCTCACTTTTGCTATGTCGAAAAGAAGAGTAATAAAAAGGTAGATGTTCAAAAGTAGAGAGGGTGTGACCGAAAAGTTATGTTCTGCGTATGATAGCAGGCCAAGGAACAAAACTCCCGCCGCTATCACCGCATTCACAGCAATGGAAGCTTGCGTCCGGTCTGCAGTTGGAAGGGACCATAATGCTATTAGGGTAAGCTGGAAAGCTCCGAAGACGATCCATGTTGTCTGATGAAGGAATAGAAAGATAGAGAAGTGAGCTCAAGTCAAACACATCGAAGGTCACGGGACAAGTTTGTCTGTCCCCAAAACGAAGGCATACATACAAGTTTTGCCCAGAGGAGCCATGATTTTACAACTTTGCGTTGCTTTCGAAACAGATGCCACAGCCGAAACGGTACGGTTGCGAGAACTAACCCAAGGGGTAGGACCCCAAGGATAGTTTCCTCAAAGAGGAGAGGAAAATCGAAGCCATCTCGACAGGACTGGACAGGAATGTGGAAGCCATTGTCCTCCTGCTGGCATGGGATGAATCCTGCATGAACCACCATGATTACCTACACTATGGATTTTAATTACAACCAAGTCACAGTCATGGGTGACTGGGATTGTTATAATGACTATATGTCACTAACGTATTTTGCCCCAACAACTATGAAGAGGAAAGACTTGACAAATGGCCAACCCAGTTTTGCTTTGGATTCGAGGCAGCTCAGCCATCGTACGCAGTGTGATCAGGAGAATCTAGTTTAAAAATAACAATAATAGTATTATTAAAAAAAAAAAGGAAAGAAAAAGGCAAATGTCTAACACACCAGTTCCTCGGAGAATACGATCCAGACTGACAATGAATATCGTAAAGCAATCGGCCGCCGATCCAATACAATGTGTTCACGACCCAAGGCTCGGTTACTACGAAGGATGATTTGGTCTGAGTCTCACCCCTAGTCTTGCAGAAGTGTATCTCCACTAATGGCACATTAGTTTTTATTGATTTGGGGGTTTTCTTTCTTTCTTTTTCTTTCTTTCTTTTTTTTTTTCTTTTCTTTTAAATTCTCTTTTTACAGTTTTTCCAGAGGTGAGAACATCCAACGTAACTATGGGATGATGAACATCTGTTCCCTCACATGAGAAGTGGCAATAATCACTTGAGGATACCAGATCAACACGAGAAACGTGCCGTGCAGCCACCCTATAAAATTGAAATATCACTGCTATGATCATCGATATTATTACTCTTATTCGTATTAGTACACTGGGAGCTGAATCTCGTCAATCTAGGCCGAGTATATCCCGTTCCTTAGTACAAAGCTGCAATCCGGTTTTTTCTTTCTAGCTCTCTTTGCTTTTTCTTCTGTTTACCCAGGAACTATGGTTACTTAAGAGCCCAATCATACAAGAGAAAATACATCCCAGTCATTGTCTCCATCTATAATGCTCTGAGGTATGGAAGACCCATAGTAATCCGTGGTAAGAAAACAAGTCAAAAGTACTAGTTACGGAACTCGGGTGATTTGCGGATGAGCGGAATAGTATGGGCAAGGCACCGGCAAGTCACTGCCTCCTTCCAAACCCCGACCCCATAGACAGCGTCATCCAATTGTGTACGTCGGATGACTGTATATGTTTGCTTAGGTCTCTCCCGTCTCAACTGAGTGATCTTAGATTACTTTGAAGGTAAGGTTGACTACGCTCGGAGAAAGAGACTTTTCATAAGTAGAGAGGGGGAATAAAAAAAAGCAAAAGCTTCCTTTGCACCGTTTTTATGCTGTACACCCAACCTAAATGCTACTGTCTCATATCTCCTGTTGCATTTGCAACTCCGTATATGCTGTGCTCATTGCTGGATACCTTCGACTCCGTACATTACTTGACATGGGCTTTACCTAACTGAATCTGGTACAAAGTAGGAGTGAAAAAAAAATCAAAAGGAGAAGAGACAATACTCAAACAGGGCCAAATGGCCCAGTAAGCAGTCATGGTAGCATCAATTGGGACATGCTAGGAAGAGATACAGCTAGCATTTTGGGGACTTTTAGTGCGCAGAATGATTAATTCATCACTGAGTGGCGACATGCCTCATTGCTGTCCACGAATAGGATCAACAATTCTTCCAAAGAAAAGGCGCCATTGTGTGTCGAGCAAGGCAATTTGTGGAGACATTGGGGTATAACATCTGAATTCCCTGTTATTAGCAGCACTAGTCCATTAAGCAGGAAGCAGCCCTAAGGCGCCTCAGGCACTTCTGTGATTGGAAGCTTGAGAGTCAATGACAAAGCGTACCCTCCAAAGCGTACCCTCCAAACCTCTTCCCTAAACTAGTTGACCATTTTCATAATTCGTAGCTGGAACTTACTCCCGGTGTACCTATTTGCTTAGAGTTTCATTTTTGATTTTGGTGTGGAAAGCTTGGGCTTGGGTGATCTGTGGTTAGGAAGCTTCGGAAATGTTCCTTTTCCCCATTATAAAGTGGATATCGTTTGGAATTCAGTACCTTGCTAGTCAACACACTTCCCGTGGCCGATGAGCGTATCAGTGGCCAGATGGCCAGTGGCTGTGGAGATCATCCAGATCCCGACTCAGGAATTAATAATTTTATTCTACGGGCCGAACGGTATTTCCACCCTCTAGACTAGCCCCAATCGTACTAAATAACTACTAGTACACAGGAGTCTAGTGCCTGCTAAAGATATAAGCTATGTACGGATACAGACGCGTCCACACGGAATAATGCTAGCAATAACTATTATGGACTGTACTATTATATTAGTGCTCATCTGACATCCGCTGTTACACATTGGTCCTATCAGATCCAAGTACCAAGCACTTGAGTCGCCTGAACCGGAGTCATAGGGTTAGGCATACATCTACGATTTTGGCCATGCAGTAGTGGCATATAAAATGAGAGACATTGAGGGCACGTGCCTGGACAAATTCGTCCCCCTTTTTTTCTTATACTTACACTGTAGACTATGCTATCTCTTGGTATTCCCCATTGTTTCTGACTGCGATCTATATACTTTTATAACCGCTACCCTTCCTGTTGCTCATTCGTTTTGATTGGTTGGTGATCTGACTAGTCTAAATTTTCCGCTTATTCCCCGGTAGGTTCGCGGGATCATCGATCCTTAATATAATCGGTTCAGATCTCCGAAGCAGGAAGTTTGTGGTGGGGTATCACTTCGTAAGTACCGGATGTGGCAATTTTCGTTGTCGGACTTGGCTTGAGAAAAGCAAAAATAATTACGAGAATTGACAGAAAATTGGACCGACCTGCAGACAATGCCATTGAAAATTCAACTACCATGCTCTAGTCTCCCCTCCCTTGCATGACGTCCATATTAACAAATTGCTGCACTGTGACTGTGGGGCGAAAATCGTGAAAATTCTACGACCAGGCCAATCGTAGGTAAATCCTGCTTTTGATGTTTATCCCAATTATAGACGTCTTGAGATGTTGATAAATTCTCCGCGCCATATTCTTAGCGATGGTGAAATTGTACACGTCAACCAAGGATTGCTAGATACGTAGCCGAGCTTGATGCTGAGATTCCCTGTTTCGAGATGCCTGTAGCGTTCCGGTTAAGCGAGCAACTTTTTGTACCGTCCAAACATGACCATCCATGGTCACGAATGTTTTGAAACTTCTAAATTGATCTAATACTGCACTGTACAACTCGTTGATCATTGACTAGAATAGGAGTTCATTAGTCCTAGAGTCAACCAAATATAGCGCACCTTTTTCTGTTTAAAGTAAGCGGAGTAGAATAGGTACCAATCCGCCTTATGTTGGTGGTATCCACTAAAGTTTCAATCATTCGTCGTCATGAATAATGCAACCTTGTGCTCGATGCGAGCATTGTTCAATTTCCGTCTTTTTCTTGTAAACAAACTTTCAGCTCGAAGATATGATTTAGTAGATCCGTACTAAATTCAAGAAAAAGGGTCTGGGAACTTACTGGTTCATCCTATGACCTTAGACCTTCCTACTAATCGAGCGTACTATATGCTCCTGCTATACAACTAACCGGCTGATTGGGAGAAAATGGGGTTATATCAGCAAGACGGTAGTCCTTGTGGTCGATCTAAACATTTATTTTCTTCAAGGTTGAAAAATGTACGAGAAGCAAGTAGGATGCTTCATTCACGCCCCGTAGGGGAACCTCGTAGAGATTTCACATCCACGAGGCTCGATGCCTGCGTGGACCTAAAAACCTCCGAGTACACTACTATGCCATGTACCTCCCCTGCCGAAGCTTCCAGGTTCTGTGGGTGGGTTGCCGGATTTCCTACTAGCAACCTACCTAGTTGTATATATTGAGAAATAAAAATACACCTATCAGAAAACTGAATCTTTCAGTAGCACGCTCAAGTGAGCTCGGGTATTGTACTGTGCATATACTCCGGAGTATACTTACCTCTTCTGGGAACACCCTGTTGCTGATAAAGCTTTGTTCCAGACCAGGTCTTACCGCACTCCAAGGAGTATGACCGGGCCATGACTCTTGTTAGAAACCCGCCTGGTTTGTTTCTCTCTCTTCTTTGCCTTTTCTTTGCCTTTTTCTTTTTTTCAATTTTACCTCTCCTGGATATGGGTCCACCATGTGGGTTATCAACTTCTAGGCTTCAAGCCATACAAGGAGCACACATGGGCCCAGGCCCCCTGCAGAAGTCCCAAAGTCACTCACTTGTTCCCGGACATCGCCTGGGCGCGGGCTGAAGCAAGGATATAGGATGGTGTCGGTGGCTAATCGTCAAGACATGCCATCGTTGTAATTGGCCCTTGTTAGTTTCGTATTGTATGGGTGTAGTGTCTGCGAGCGAATCCTTAGCGAAGCGATGGAGCTCGCTCGAGCTAGCTCCATTGATCTATTTTGGTCTAAAGAAATTTTACAGCCCCGTGATGATACTTCAGTGATTCATGACTGCAAAAATTTAAACACAAAAGGCGTGCAGTTGTAGATGTTCTGTGCCTCTCGTCGTGCGTTTCATACCTATCTTAATATATTTATCTTAATAATTTTTCGTTCCTGCGGTCTCCGCAGTAATACATACAGCGCACCATGGCCCACTCTACTCAATGCTGCTTACCCAAATTCAGTCCTCTGTCTGATGGTCCTAAACGGCCCATGTCGATGAGAGCAAGAACGAGTCGTTCTGAAACCGCGCAATTGATGTCCGCATGGCAGCAAGGGCAACTGGACGCTCTTTTACAGACCACGTGGGCTTTGATTCTCTATCGCTATACTGGCTCTGGGGATGTCTGCTTCGGTTACCACCTGGTAAGCGGAGTCCAGTCCTCAGATGCCTCAAATACCTGTACATACAAAGTCGCAGTTAACGAAGACGACTCTATCCGAGGCTTGCTCGAGAAAGTGCAGAGCCCGAACGACCGCACCAATTCCGCTGGAAAATGTGGAACTTTGAGCTCGGCCCAGGATGGCTTTCGCGTGTATAATACTATGATGATGATTCGAAACTGCCGTGATGCGACAAGGACATCAAAAGATGCGCCAGCACAAACGGTTTCGGCGATCACACTCCCGGATGAGGTTCGTTACCCCCCTGATAATCTGCAGAATCGAGTCGTCTGACTTTCAATTATCAGTGCCGTGTTCGCCTTCATGTGAAGGTTTTGCATGAAGATATCGGTATCTTCATGGAATGGTGGAATAACGACATGTCACTGGACCACATGAAAAGCGTGTCTAGTTATTTCCAGCACACCCTGACTCGAGTCCTTAGGGCAGATGATATTGCCGTTAGCAAACTGAACAGCATTTCGGAAAGCGATTGGACCCGGATCACCAAGTTCAACGCAGTGACTCTAGAGAGCCATGACCGCTGTATTCATGAAGTCATTCATGAGCAAGCGCTTCTTCGGCCTAACAGCGAAGCCGTCTGTGCTTGGGATGGACGCTTGAAGTATAGCGAGTTGGAGCTGTTGGCCTCCCAATTTGCGTATCATCTTCAAGCCCAAGGAGTTGGGCCTGAAGTTCGCGTAGCTCTCTGTTTTGATAAATCCGTAAGTGCTCTGGGTAGTCCAAAAGCAAATAAGAAGTGCCCTTTAATTTGCTATAATTTTGGGACTACTACTGCATTTAGCCTGTACAGTTTGCTCCTAAGTCTCTAACCCATACCTACAGAAATGGAACACTGTCGCAATGCTTGGTGTCTTGAAGGCTGGTGGTGCCTTCGTGCCCCTGGATCCAACGCACCCACCTTCTCGTTTGCAGTCTCTCATGCGATCTGTCCAGGCGAGAATTATGCTGTGCTCTAGGAACCATGCTGAAAACCTAAAGGTTGTTACAGAGCACTTGATTCCGTTAGACAGCAAAACTTGGGATGAGCTTTCTCTTCACCGAGGAGAGGTTACTTTATCGACAGAAGTAACGGGCTCTAACGCAGCTTATGTGATTTTCACGTCTGGGTCAACAGGAGAACCAAAGGTTGGTTACCTTGTTGCCTTTAAAATCACTATTCGTGATACTGACCTTGATAGGGTACATTGATGGAACATAAAGCATACGTATCTAGCGCTACGGTACATGCTCCACGTCTGCGTATTTCCCCCAATTATCGGGTATTACAGTTTGCGGCACATACGTTCGATGCAAGCCTTGTCGAGATTTTGACAGTGCTAATGACTGGTGCTTGCATGTGCGTGCCAAGTGAGGAGGCACGCTTAAATGATATCACCAACGTAATAAACGACATGAAAGTGAACCATGCCACTTTAACGCCATCATTCATTGAATTTGTCAACCAATCGGATATCCCAGGGCTCGAGATCCTCGTGCTTGCTGGTGAGGCAATGTCTCAATCCCACCTGAAAACGTGGTCGAAGATCAAACTTGTGAATGGATTTGGTCCCACTGAAACTGCCGTTACAGCTGCAGTCAATTCAAATGTCACCCAATTCTCCGATCCCAGGGATATAGGCTTTCCCACAGCACATTGCTGGATCGCAGACCCATTGGACCATGACCAGCTTGTTCCTGTGGGCTGTGTTGGGGAGATGTTGGTTGAGGGGCCATGCCTTGCCCGAGGCTACGTTAATAATCACGAGAAGACCGCCGAGGTCTTTATATATGATCCGGCCTGGACGAAGATCAACGGTGCAAGTTTTTCGGGTCGAAGATTTTATAAGACCGGTGATTTGGTAAGATACAACTCCGAAACTGGCTCGCTGACGTATATAGGAAGGAAAGACACACAGGTCAAGTTTCACGGACAAAGGATTGAATTGGGGGAGATCGAGGATAACCTGAATACCGACCCAACGATAAAGCACTGTCTCGTTTTCCTTCCAAAGAGTGGCTTCTCTCAAGGCAAACTCGTAGCAGTGTTATCTCTGTCTACTTTCGATGAAATCTCCGAATCGGAAGTCGTACCCCTGAAGCCTCTCGAGGATGCGAAAAGGAATTTAATCATTTCACAAATTCGCGATCGTTTGTCTGCGCGATTACCGACATATATGATCCCTACTGTGTGGTTGTGTGTTGAAATTTTGCCGTTCCTTGTATCTGGTAAACTGGACAGAAAGGCAACTGCAAATTGGGTTAGCGGCCTGGCGCATGATCCAAACATTCAACTCGAACCCAATCTTAACGAGATGAACACCCGATCCGAAAACGGGACTGAGGAACAATTAGCTTTAATCTGGAGTCGAGTCCTCAATGTCCCTAGAAGCCACATTAGTCTCGATGAAAGCTTCTTGAGTTTGGGAGGTGACTCTATTGCCGGATTAACATGCGTTGGATTCTGCAAAAAGCAAGGTCTTGGTATTACAGTACAGGATGTGCTTCGCAGCAAGTCGATCAGGGATCTTGCAACCCGTACAAAGGAGATTGACCAGTCAATATCCTATGAAGAGACAATCGAAAAACCCTTCGGCCTATCGCCGATTCAAAAACTTCATTTTATGGTGCGCCAGGAGGACCAGGGGCATTTCAATCAGAGTGTTCTGACTCGCTTGAATAAACAAGTCGATGAGCGTGACCTGCGCCGCAGTGTCGAAACTCTCATCAGCCGACATTCTATGCTCAGATCGCGTCTGACTGACTTGGATGCCGGAAAATTGCACCAGCGTATCACAGAAGAAGTTACTGGCTCTTACCGTTGGTGCATACACGAAGTGGGCGGGCAAGAGGAGATTGGGCATGCCATTTCTGATAGTCAGTCATGCATCAATGCATTCACAGGGCCGGTGATGGCGGTGGATCTGTTCCATGTGAATGGAAAGGACCGTATCTTGTCTATTGTTGCTCATCATCTAGTTGTTGATATTGTTTCTTGGCGAATCATCTTGGAAGATTTGGAGGAACTACTCCTGAACCCGGATGAAGCTGCGTCCCAAAATGGCTCGCTTCCCTTCCAAACCTGGTGTCAGTTGCAAGCAGATAGGACTCGGAAATTGAACACAGAGAGAAATGTGGACTTGGAAAGCCTTCCTGCCCCGGATTTCGCCTATTGGGGGTTGGAGAACCGCCTCACGACTTACGGAGACGTGGATTGCCAAACATTCGAGGTTGATGCGGAAAGCACTCATACTCTACTGATGGACTGTCATCAAAGTCTTCAGACTGAGCCTATTGATGTGTTTCTAGCATGCCTTTTACACTCATTCCATCAGACTTTCAAGGACCGATCTCCGCCAGTGATCTACAACGAAGGCCATGGTAGAGAGCCCTGGGATTCTGCGATAGATATCTCGCGTACAGTTGGATGGTTTACCATCTTGCATCCAATAACATTACAGCACATCGCAGAAGATGATCCGATCGAGACCGTTGTGCGTGTTAAGGATCTCCGTCGACGTGTTACAGATAACGGCAGGCAAAATTTTGCACGACGTCTGGTTGGTTATGGGAATCAGGCTTGCGATCATCATGCTCCCATGGAATTTTCGTTCAACTACGTTGGTCAGCACCGAGACTTGCAGAGACAGGATGCTATATTCCAACTAATTAACCAGATGGCTGGAGAGACTAGTCAAGGTGGAGGTGCAGCAGATTTCGGCGAGAGTACCCCGCGGTTTGCGCTCTTTGAGATTTCAGCGATGGCTGTTCAGGGACGACTTCGCTTTACCTTTTCTTTTAACAGATATATGAAGCATCAACAAGATATCCAAAATTGGGTCTCAAACTGTCATGATCTGCTCACTTCTCTTGGTCCGAAATTGCAGTCCCTTGCTCCCAAGCCAACTTTGAGCAGTTTCCCAATGCTTTCCCTAACATATGAGGAGCTCGATACCATCTTCTCGGACAGATTGCCAAGCATTGGAGTAGACTCTGCCGATCAGGTGGAGGATATCTATCCTTGCTCGCGTATGCAGCAAGGTATCTTGCTGAGTCGTTCCCGAGATGAAGGTCTCTATGCTGTGCATGACACTTTCGAGGTGAGAGGTTTAGGGAGCGAGCCTGATCTCAATCAGCTGGTGGGTGCATGGCAGCAAGTTGTTATGCACCATCCGATGTTGCGAACCATATTTGTAGACAAACTCTCTAGCCGGGTACTGTTCTGCCAAGTGGTTCTCAAAGCCATTGATTCACAGCCAAATATTGTGAAGTGCGTGGATGAGGATGATGCACTGGCCGCGTTCGATGATCAGGGACCGATGAATTACGTCGAATATAAGCCACCTCACCGATTTACTATCTGCCAAACTACTGCCGGAAAGTTGTTTTGCAGACTCGAAATCAACCATGTCTCCATGGATGGCTCTTCAATTTCTATCATAGTTCGTGACTTGCAGCTGGCATATGGTGGAAAGCTTGAAACACACCGCCGACCAATGTTCAACAACTTCCTACGCTACATGGAGGAGCAGGACGATAGCACCGAGTACTGGTGCTCATATCTCTCAAATTACAAGCCTTGCCATTTTCCAGTGCTCAATGATGGAATATCTTCTACCAAGCAGCTCCGGAGTATTCGGTTGAACGTTAGCTTTTACAACGAGCTTCTAGAAGCCTGTGAGAAGAATGGCGTAACTCTATCGACTTCAATCAGTACAGCCTGGGGCCTTACACTTCGTCAATTCTGCGGATCGAACGATGTCTGCTTCAGTTACTTGGCCTCTTTGCGGGATCTGCCGGTTGAAGATATTGAGTCGGTTGTCGGACCTGTTATCACACTGTTGGCATGCCGGATGAAGGTATCGGGGGATGCATTCCTCAAGGATATCCTTGATCAGGTTCAAAACGACTATATGGAACATCTAGCTTATCGAAACACGTCGCTTATTGATATACAACACGCCTTGAAGTTGTCGGACACGACGTTGTTCAACACTGGTGTCTCATACAGAAAGCTACCATCGAGTCAAGCCAGTGCAGAGGAAGATGTACAGCTTCTAGAAGTGGGACAAATCCATGATCCTGCTGAGTTTTCTGTTTATGTGAATGTTGAGGCTGCTGATGATGATGCACATATTGACCTTAACTATTGGTCAACGGCTTTGTCTGACGGTCAGGCAGAAAATGTTGCTAGCGTATTCCTCAAATGTTTGGAAGATATTGTTCATTCCCAAGACACTGAACTTCGCTCGATTGATGGATTGAGCGATCGGAATAAGCAGCAGCTGCTAGCATGGAACAGCAAAATCCCTCGGACTTGTGATAAGTGCGTTCACGAGATGTTTGACGACAAGGCGAGGTCGGACCCGGATGCTCCTGCTATAAAGTCCTGGGACGGTGAGCTTACATATTCTAAGCTCAATGAACTCTCCTCTATGCTTGCGGCTTACCTCAAAAAAGTTGGCGTGGGCTCAGGGTCTTTGGTACCATTAGATTTTGAAAAGTCTATGTGGCAGGCTGTTGTTGTATTAGCAGTATTGAAAGCAGGAGGCATTTGTGTACCGATGGATGGGCTCAAGTTACAAGCTCCCTTTTTCGATTGGCTTGTCGACAATGGAGCGCAAGTTGGACTTGCCACGCCAATGAAGGTTCAATCACTCGAGGGTATAATGCCTTATGTTATTCCTGTGGACTGGTCTCTGTTTCAATCTCTCCCAAAGGAGACTGCATTCTTTTCTGCGCAGCCATCAGATGACGGCTATGTTGCTTTTACTGCAGGAAGCTCTTCGGATCCCAAGCCAGTTGCCCTCAACCACCGTGCTATCCTATCTAGAGCGAATGCTTTTACTTCAGCACTTGGCTTGCAAGCTGAGACTAGAATTTACCAGTTCGCTCCCTATACCTCTGATATGTTCGTTCAAGAGCTGTTCGGCGCTTTTATGTGTGGTGGGTGTGTCTGCATTCCGGCCGATAACAAGCAAGCTAGTCTGTCGGCCTCAATCAACGCATTGCGCGCCAACACTTTAAGCTTGACGCCATCTGTCGCGTCACTGATTTGTCCGTCAGACGTCCCTGGAATTCAATTACTTGCACTGTATGGTGAAAGCATGAATGAGAAAGTCAAAAATATCTGGTCGACCAATGTTCAACTGCATGTCTTCTTTGGAGCGACCGAGTGCTCCTCTACATGTATTCATGACGCAAATCACGAATCAAGTGAGATGTCAAAGATCGGGCTGGGTAATGGTTGTATTTCCTGGCTGGTTGATCCTTCCAATCACAATGCCCTGGTTCCCATCGGGTGCACTGGGGAGCTAGTACTAGAAGGACCCAGTATGACTCACGGATACTTGCACGACACGGATCATACGAACCAGGGCTTTATCGAGAGTCCAGCATGGAGCTGGGAATTTGGGAGTCAAGCAGCGAGCGCCGGTGACTTTAGGCCTCAATCATCGAGGCGGATGTTCAAGACGGGAGACTTGGCTCGATATAACTCAGATGGAACCTTGGTACACTTGGGCAGGATAGATAAGACGACTGCCTCTGGCCCCCAAATGGTCACTCGGAGACTAGAGCAACGCATTGACTTAGTCTTATTGCCCGGAAATCATTGTGCGTTAGAGCCGGTTGACAGCTGCAAGGAGCAAGGGTCTGCAGAATGCCTCGCTGTCTTCATATTTTCTAATGATCGCTACATTATGGAGGCTGAGGATCATCGCCAAGTGATTGCGCAGCCATCGACTCATTTCCATGAGCTCTCATCCAAGGTGTTCACTGCATTGTTACATTCAATGCCAGCGGCTCAGGTCCCAAGCTTTTATTTCCCGGTCAATAATATGCCTTTGAAGTCGTCCGGCAGTCTAGACCGCCAGGCCCTAAGAGATGCAGCCCAAAGCCTCCCCGAAGATATTCGGCTCAAGTTCAATATCAAAATGTCCAGGGGTCTTCGTTCCTCTAATGCTGATATTGACTACTGGAAAACATATCTGGCTGATATTGAGCCATGCTGTTTTCCTTCCCTGTCCCACTCTGCAAGTGAAAGCGAGCATGGAGTTCTTGACTTGGAGATCAAAAATGTGGCCAAAATGCAGAGAATCTGCCGCGCGGCTGAAGTGACTACAAGCTCCCTGTTATATGTTATATGGGGACTAGTCCTACGATGCTATACGGGTTTAGAAGATATTTGCTTTGGCTCCCGAACATTTGACTCGCAGGACGCAACGATTCCAGATATATTTCCTTGCAGAATAAACCTGAAAGATGACGTTGAGCTTGAAACTGCAGTACGCAAGCTAAATGAAGAGTTGATGCAAGGCGAAGAACATTCCATTCCTCTCTCCCAGATCCGACAGGGACTGGGATTGCAGGATATTCCTATCTTCAACACCGTCGTAAGCGTCGCCGATAGTATCAATGATTTATCCCTAGGACCTAAAGCCGTTGATCTCAGTCAATATATGATTGCCGTGGACGCTAAAGTGTTAGACTCTTCTGCGAAAGTCTCCTTTTACTATTCAACGAAGGGGTTATCTAGTGCCAATATCTCTGACATTGTTGACTGTTTTGAGCATATCCTGAGCTCCATCATCCATACTGCCCAACTAAGCAATTTGGTAGGCGATCTCGACTTCTTCAGTGAACAATCTTGCAAAAAGATATGCGAGTGGAATGCGACTTTGCCAGTTCTACCTGAAAAATGTGCACATGAAGTCATTCGACAGCAGGTGTTGTCCCTCCCACTGTCAGCCTCCGCAATTTGCTCATGGGATGGAAACTTCACATATTCAGAGGTTGAGCATCTTTCATCCCGGCTAGCTCAGTATCTAATAGGACTTGGGATTGGGCCGGAAAAATTTGTCGCTTTGTTTTTCGAAAAGTCGGCTTGGTACGTGATCGCTCAAGTAGCAGTGCTAAAGGCTGGCGGAGCATTCGTCTCCCTAGACCTAAGTCACCCAGAAGCTCGGCTGCGAGGTCTGGTATGCGATGTCCAAGCCCATGTCATGCTATGCTCCGCTAAGCATTACGAGAAGGCATCTAGCCTTTGCGATATTGTGGTCGCGGTCTGCGAAGCGACAGTCGATGCGCTACCAAAGCTAGCAGCTGTCGTACCTGCTTCGACCCCAAACATAAACAATGCAGCTTACGCTATTTTTACATCTGGAACCACAGGAAAGCCAAAGGTTTCAGTTATCGAGCACATAGGGCTTGGAGTAGCCGCTTCAACATTCACCGGGATCTTCAGAATGAGCCCCGAAACCCGTATGCTCCAGTTTTCGAACTATATATTTGATGTCAACGTGATGGAAACAGTTATTACCCTTATGACAGGTGGCTGTGTATGCATTCCAAGTGAAGAAGAACGCATGAATGATTTGGCCGGAGCAATCAATCGGATGGCAGCCAATATCATCTGCTTAACGCCATCCACAGCAAGTACTCTCATTCCTGAGTCTGTCCCTACGTTGACAACATTCATCATGGGAGGAGAGAAGATGACGGCGAGCCATGTTGATCGCTGGGCGGACAGACATGTCATCAATGCATACGGGCCATCTGAAGCTACTGTAGCTTCGACAGCAAGTGTAAAAGCAGATGGTGGAAGACGAATCAGCGACGATTGCAACTCCATCGGTACTGCATTCGCAGGCAGAACATGGATCGTTGACCCTCAAAATTGCCACCGCCTTCTCCCTGTGGGAGCGATCGGGGAACTGGTCTTAGAAGGTTGTAACGTTGGACGTGGATACCTTAACAATGCCGAGAAGACCAAGGAAGTCTTTATCAAGAGTCCTCTGTGGACTGAAAACAAAGGGCTACAAGAGATTCTCAAGCAGAAAGAGCGCATGTACCGTACTGGTGACCTTGTTCGTTACAACTCTGACGGCAGCCTTTGTTTTATTTCGCGCAAAGATACTCAGATAAAGCTCAATGGTCAGCGGGTTGAGCTAGGGGAAGTTGAGCAACAGTGCATTAATCATCTGCCAGCGGACAGTCAGGTAGCCGTTGAAGTGGTTACCCCACGAGCGAGAACCGTGGCGAAATGCCTGGCTGTCTTCTTTACGACTGACAATAACACTCACCCTGAAGGTGAAGGTTCAGATATATTGCTTCCAATGGACAGAGCGACCGTGAGTGTTGTGGAGAAGCTACATAACTCCTTGAAGGAGTCTTTGCCCGTTGTTATGATACCAAAACTTTTCTTCCCAGTACGTCGTCTTCCTTTTGCCGCGACGGGAAAACTCGACCGTAAATGGCTCCGTGCTATGGTTGAGCCTTTGCCCAAAGAGGAGTTGAAACGTTACACTACATTCAACGCTGGCTCGAGACAATTCTCAGAAGGTGGAGACGAAGGTAATCTTAGGACGTTATGGGAGGAGGCACTGGGACTTGCACCGGGCTCTGTTAGTGCCGAAGATAGCTTCTTTGGAGTCGGTGGCGACTCTCTCTCAGCAATGAAGCTCGTTAGTGTAGCCCACTCTCGCGGAATTGCGCTTACCGTCGCAGATATATACGCAAACCCTGTTTTGGCGGATATGGCGAAGATGTGTGAGCCTTCGGGCCTGGAAGCAAACAAAGTAATAGTAGAGCCATTTAGCCTTTTGCCTACTTCCTTGACGCGTGAGGACGCTCTCAGAGAAGTTACCGAGCAAGGCAGCATACCTGAAGAGTCAGTGTCAGATGCCTACCCTTGCAGTCCGGTGCAAGAAGCTCTTCTTACTTTGTCGATCAAGCAACAAGGAGCGTATATTGCTCGACCAATATTCAAGCTAGCAGAAAAAGTTAACTTGGAGCGTTTCAAGTCTGCTTGGCAGCAGATTGTGAATGAATTGGACATTCTGCGGACTCGGATTGTACACACGGATTCAATGGGATTTCTCCAAGTTGTGCTCGATAATGAACCAATTTCCTGGACCACTGCAGCAACCATTGATGAGATCATGAATGACATCCCCGAGTTGCCAAAGCACAATGGGGGATTGCTCACTGGTTATGGAATTGTTCAATCTGGAGACTCGTCCACCCGCTATTTCGTCTGGACAATCCACCATGCACTATATGATGGATGGAGCGTTCCATTGGTTCTCAAGAGGGTAGAAGAGGTGTATAATGACTCTTCGGTTGAAGGGTCTACGATCCCATACAAATTGTTTGTAAGCTACCTCCAGGAGAGGAACTTGTCCCACTCGGACGAGTTCTGGAAGTCGCAGCTTGCAGGTATTTCGTGCTCGCCTTTCCCTCAGAGCAAGGCTTCCTTGCCGGATACCGTGCGGGTAGGAAATCGGCACTGCAGTAGCATGGAGATCACCCGAATTCCAGACAGCAAAGAATTAACTCTGCCAGAACTGATCCGTGCTGCGTGGGCTATCGTTATCTCAGTACACACTGGTTCTAATGATGTTTGCTTCGGCGAAACACTGATGGGAAGGAATATTAACCTCCACAGAGTCACTGATATCACTGGTCCTGTGCTTACAACAGTTCCCACACGCATTCAGGTTGAAAAAGAACTCTTGGTCCCCCAGTTCTTACAGAAAATACGGAAGTTGACCTCGTCGATGATACCACACTTGCACTCTGGACTTCAACGGATACGCAAGCTCAATGATGACACTTCCCTCGCTTGCGATTTCCAGAATCTTCTTGTAATACAGACAGAAGAGGGAGGCTTGAATGAGGATTTGTGGATCCCAGAAAATAACCAAACCAGTGATGACTTCTTTACACATCCACTTACCGTTGAATGCAAGATCTGCGACTCAAAACTGGTGCTAATTGTTCACCACGACGAAATCATTCTTGACAGTTGGCAAACTGAAAAACTCTCACACCAGTTTACACATGTGATACAGCAGTTGCTCACTTTCTCTAATAGAGACATGAGAAAGGTAGGGGATCTTGAAGTATGCAGCCCTCAGGACAAGGAAGAAATCTCCCTGTGGAATCAACGGAATCCAACTCGTGTTGAAAGATGTGCTCATGACATTATCCGGGAGAGATGCTCTTTGCATCCTGATGCCCCGGCTATTTGTGCCTGGGACGGCCAACTTTCGTATAGGAAAATGTATGGATATGCTTCGTCATTCGCAGCTTATCTGAACTCCCGTGGGGTTGGCCCTGAAACACTAGTTCCAGTTTGCTTGGATAAATCTGTCTGGGCCATAGTCGCTATCCTTGGTGTTCTTATCGCTGGTGGAGCGTTCGTGCCTCTGGATCCCGCCCACCCAATGTCAAGGCACAAAGAGATTCTTGAAGAGATAGAAGCCCGAATTATCCTCTGCTCTTCCCAGTATCGCAGTCGATATACAGGAACGGTCAAGATAATTGTTCCAGTCAACCAAGATACTATCCGAGCTTATGGAGCTCTTACAAGGAAAACTCCAAGCTCGAATCTTGCCACCCCATCGAATATGGCGTATGCGATTTTCACCTCGGGAAGTACGGGCCGCCCCAAGGGTATTATCATTGACCATCTCGCACTTGCAAGCAGTGCATCAGCTTTCTCGCCCATTGTGCACCTGAACGAAAACGCCCGAGCATTGCAGTTTGCCTCTCTTACGTTTGATGCCGCAATCATGGAAGTCCTTGCCACGCTGATGCATGGAGGCTGTATATGTATTCCCAGCGAAGACGAGCGTTTGAATGATGTTGCCGGTGCCATCCGGCGAATGGACGTCTCGTGGGCTTTCTTGACACCCTCTGTAGCAAGTATTATCGAGCCATCGACTGTTCCTTCTCTGAAAGTGCTTGCATGCGGTGGCGAGAAGCTGTCCCGAGAGGTGGTCCTCAAGTGGGCCCATCGAGTAAAGTTGATAAACGGCTATGGACCAACAGAGACAACTATTTTCGCGGTCGTGAATGATGTTACCCCAACTACTGATCCTGCTTGCATCGGCTATGGTATACCCTCCACTTTGACATGGGTCATTGACCCCGAGAATCACAACCAACTCTCCCCTCTGGGTGCGATAGGTGAGTTGGCCTTAGAGGGTGCCGCTCTTGCAAGAGAATACCTCAAAAGCCCGGAGAAAACGGCAGAAGCTTTCGTTAATGAACTGGCATGGATGACAACCTTCCCGAGTTGCCTACCTTCTCCAAGGAGGATATACAAAACTGGTGATCTGGTAAGGTACAATTCAGACGGCTCTATAGAATACATTAGCCGGAAGGACCATCAAGTAAAAGTTAACGGCCTCCGGATGGAGCTTGGTGAAATCGAGCATCGTCTATGTGAAGATCGTCGTGTGCGTCACGCCGTTGTGATCCTACCAAAGGCTGGGCCCATTCAGAGACGGCTCGTCGCAATTTTGTCCTTGGAATCATTGGACACAAGGCAAGGTCTTCATTCGGATGGAGCATGCGAACTTGTCAGCCAGGATCAAATGGATGTTGCATATTCGGAACTTCAGGAAGTACAGAAAAATCTCGAATCACAGCTACCCATATACATGGTTCCTCAGACGTGGGCCGTACTTAAAAGGCTCCCGATGCTGGTCTCAGGCAAGCTGGACAGAAAGACAATAACAGCTTGGCTTGAGAAGATCGATGAAACGACATATGATCGTATAATGCAGGACTACGATCACATTAAACGTGGTGATATTGAACCAAAACACGAAGATGACAATGACTCCACCATCAGCATTCTCCGGGGTATCTTCACTCAGGTGCTCAATATCCCCTCTTCAAAGATTGATACAAGCCGATCGTTCGTTAGCTTGGGTAAGTCAGTACTTGGCCTTTTATGGTATGATAAGGAGCTAACTCTCTGCAGGAGGTGATAGTATTACTGGAATGACAGTCATTTCTAGGGCTCGCAAGCATGGACTCAGGTTGACCCTTCACAACGTACTCCAGAGCAAGTCAATAACTGAACTAGCTCTCACCTGCACTACCACAATTCAAGCAGTCCAGCACAAGGAAAAGTCTGGCGAACTGTTCAATTTATCTCCAATCCAAGGACTGTATATTCAGTCGACCAATGAATTCCATGGCAGAGCTCGCTTTAATCAAAGCATGACAGTTCGCCTTACAAAGAAGACAAGATCCGATGTTGTGAATAATGCCGTCAAGGCGGTTGTTGATCGACACTCTATGTTTAGGGCACGATTCAACAAGGCTCCAGGTGGAAAATGGCTACAGCAGATCACCAAGGTACGTTCAATGATATATGGTACAAATAAACCTTCTCAAGCTAAGCAATTTGCTACAGGATGTCGATTCATCTTATCGGTTCCGCACTCATTCAATTAACATTCCGCGCGACATGCTGCATGAAATCGCGGAGAGTCAGCGGTGTCTAGATATTCAGAATGGACCAATATTTGCCGCGGATCTGTTCGAAGTCCGCGGCCAAGAGCAAATTCTTTTTGTGGTTGCCAACCACCTTTGTGTCGATATGGTATCCTGGCGCATAGTTCTACAGGATATGCAAGAGTTTATTGAAACCGGAACACTGTCTTCTGATAAGGGCTTGTCATTCCAAAGTTGGTGCGATATGCAACTCGAAGACAGCAAACGGGAACATGGTATCATCTCATTACCTTTCTCCATTGAACCGCCAAACTTGGCTTACTGGGGCATGGCGAACTCGCCAAATCTCTATAGCCACGTTAATATAGAATCTTTCGCGCTAAATGAGGAAGCTACTTCATTCATCCTTAGCCGCAGCCATGAGGCTCTTCGAACAGAGACCGTTGAGGTCCTTCTCTCGGCTGTCATTCATTCCTTCCGTCAGGTGTTTACCGACCGGAGCACTCCAACAATCTACAATGAGGGCCATGGTCGCGAAGCCTGGGATTCGAATATTGATCTCTCTAGAACAGTTGGTTGGTTTACGACACTGTGCCCTCTGCATGTTGATGGAGGCCCAGGTATGTTTCAACAATATTGGATATTGCGACGTGTTACTGATCTGGATTCTAGAAATTGCCAATACTCTAAAGCGAGTCAAGGACACACGACGCAAGATTGCCAGTAACAGCCGGGCTTACTTTGCGCAAAGTCTCCTCCATCCAACGGAATGGGAACGGGACTTCCCCGTTCCTCTGGAAATAACCTTCAACTATCTCGGTCAACTTCAACAACTAGAAGCTAAGGACTCCCTGTTCGAGCATTACGGGGGAGCATTTGATGCCGAAGTTTTTGAGTTGGCAGGAGACATGGGACCTGAAACGCCGCGATTTGCTCTCTTCGAGGTATCCGCCATCGTCATCAAGGAAAAGCTCCATGTTTCTTTCACATATAATCGAAACATGCAGCACGGAGTCCGTATCCAGAATTGGATCTCTGAGTGCAGAAAAACCCTCGAAAAGGAAATTCTTTCCCTCAAAGACTATGCATCTCAGCCCACTCTCAGCGATTACCCCTTACTCCCGATAACGTACGGAGGTCTAGATAATCTTGTCAAGAAGACATTCCCCAGTGTTGGAATTGAGGAATGGGAAAGAGTCGAAGATGTCTACCCATGCTCTCCAGTGCAAGTGGGTATTCTCCTAAGCCAGCTTCGGGATCCGAATGGATACATGTTCCACGGCATCTTCGAAGTACGGTCTCTCCAGGGCAACAATATAGATCCAGCATTGCTCCGAAAGGCATGGACAGCGATTGTCAACAGACATCCAGCGTTGCGTACAGTATTCATTGAAAGCAACTACAAGGGTGGCAGTTTCGACCAACTAGTCGTTAAGGTGACTTGTGATGATGTTTTCGAGTTTGAGTGCGACGAGTCACTTGCATTTGATAAGCTGGATAATATCAAACTCCAAGATCAGAACGCCCAAAGGCGCATCAAGCTTTCCCAGCAGCTGACTATTTGCACGACAACTTCTAAGCGGGTTTTCATGAAGATCGAGATGAACCACGCTATTGTTGATGGTGGTTCGATTGACGTAATCTTCCGGGACCTGACGTTAGCGTACAATAACCAGCTTCCTGCAGGTTCAGGGCCACGATACAGTGACTACATCAAGTATACCAGGAGCCTAGTACAGGACGAGGCCCTGGAACACTGGAAGAAATACCTGTCCGGGGTCCACCCGTGCCGTTTGGAGTTCACCCCTAAGCCAAGCGGCAAACGCCAACTGGGCTCCCACATGATGGAGTTCAACCGTTTCCCTGAACTGCAAAAGTTCTGCGAGAGAAACTCTGTCACTCTTGCTAACATAACGCTATCGGCCTGGGCTCTCGTCCTTCGGAGCTTCACGGGGTCAGACGATATCTGCTTTGGCTATCCTTCAGCTGGTCGTGATTCCCTAGTTCCTGGAATCCATGATGCAGTTGGTATTTTTATCAACATGGTGTGCTGCAGAGTCAAATTTACCGCAGGGCAAACATTGCAGGATGTCACGAGGATAGTACAAAGCGACTATATTGAAAACCTTCCACACCAGAACTGCTCCCTTGCACAAATTCAGCACGAACTTGGCAACCAAGGACAGTCACTCTTCAACACAACGTTATCTATCCAAAACCGGTCTGCCCCGAAGGATTCTGGTAACAAGACCATATCTTTCGAGATGCAAAGGGCATATGATCCGACCGAATATCCTGTTACAGTTAACGTCGAAACTACTAAGGACTGTGAGGGTATCATGCTCAGGTACTGGACAGACACCGTGTCTGATAGTCAGGTGAAGGGCTTAGCAGATGCTATTGCCAACGTCTTTACGTGCTTCATTGAGAGTCCTACTAGGCCGGTATCAGAGCTTAGGCTCGCTCCAAATCAGGACCCCACAGCTACGAATAACTCTGACTCTACGATCAGGGATCTCGATCTTCTTAACAGCGATGCCCTACGGAAATTGATTGATGCCCGAGTCAATGAGATCATCAGCCAGATACTCAAGGAAGGAAAGCTAGCCATACCAACCGTACATGAATATCATCTCCAATCATACAGTGATTCATTCCGATCTGACCGGATGCCTCATGGAAACGATCTGTCCGAGTCCACCCCAACGTTAACAAACCATAGCAGATCATCAATTGACACAAGAGAGTCGACTGGTATTGAGAAGCGACTCTGGGCACTTTGGAGCTCTGCACTAGGACTGTCGCCTAACATCGTCAATCGAAAGGGCAGTTTCTTCAAACTTGGCGGAGATAGTATAACTGCTATGAAAATGGCTGGCGCTGCCCGAGAAGAAGGTCTCGCATTGAGCGTCGCAGATGTCTTCGGCAATCCTGTATTCGAAGACATGCTAGCCATAGTCATTTCCAAGGATACCCCGCCAGTGTTTGAAGTTCAGGAGGTCACTCACTTTAATGGGAAAGTTACAGAGTCACCGGTCCACATCACCGGGGCAGTTACATCCGATGAAATATCAATACTGAGGTCCATGGCGATTGATGACACGTCATTGCAGGCCAGTATCTGCTCAAAGATTGGTGTCTTCAAAGGCGGTATTGCCGATATTCTTCCAGTTACTGACTTCCAGGCTATGTCGATTACCGCAACTCTCTTCAAATCAAGATGGATGTTGAACTACTTCTTCCTTGATGGAAAGGGTCCATTGGATATCAGACGACTCAGAGAGAGTTTCTTGCAGGTGGTGGATGCATTCGATATCCTCCGAACGGTGTTTGTCTGCTTCCATGGACAATTCTTCCAAGTTGTTTTGAGAAAGATTCGTCCAGAGATTATCGTCGAGGAGACAGAAAAGAATTTAGACGATTACACCGAGTCTCTGCAGCAGCGTGATCGAGAACAAGACCCACGACAAGGCGAGCAATACGTGCAGTTCTATGTTGTGAAAAAGAAGAACACCAATCACCATCGTATCCTGATCAGAATGTCGCATACCCAATTTGATGGCGTCTGTCTGCCACGGATCATGTCCGCCATTAAGATGGGCTACGAGGGTAGCCCTATTCCTCCTACCTCATCCTTTTCGAACTATATGCGCATGCTCCCTGGAAGTATCACCCCAGAGCACTACCAGCATTGGACCACACTTCTCAAGGACTCGGAGATGACCGACATCATCAGAAGAAAGGCACCTAACAACTTCCAACATATCGGCTCTTTCACAACACAGAAAAAGTCCATTGAGCTCTCAGCCACCGTTATCGGCGACGTCACACTCGCAACCGTTATGCAGTCAGCATGGGCTATGACGTTGTCAAAACTATCCGCGAAGTCTGATGTGGTATTCGGACTCACGATAAGCGGCAGAAACACTACGATCCCTGGCATCGAAAGCACCGTGGGACCTTGTCTTAACATGATCCCAGTCAGAGTCAAATTCGGAGAACGATGGACAGGGCTTGATTTATTCCGCTATCTCCAAGATCAACAGGTCGCCAACATGTCATACGAGTCCCTCGGATTCAGGGAAATGATCAGAAACTGCACCGACTGGCCCGATTCTACGTTCTTCACAACCTCCGTCTTCCACCAGAATGTCGAATATGAAGGACACATGCAGCTGGACGACAACATGTACAGGATGGGTGGCGCCGGAGTGGTGGACAACTTCACAGACATTACAGTTGTATCCAAGCCAACAGGCGACGGTAAACTCGACATCACTCTGGCCTACTCCCAAAGAAGTGCAATCAATACGAGCTTTGCCGAAAAGGTCCTCGACATGCTCTGCGAGACTGCGCACAGCCTCATCACCAACCCCAGGATCACCCTTCCCTCCCCATCTACCCTCCGCTCCTTGCCCAGTCAAGTCATCGACGACATACCCAGACCAACAGAGGAACACTTCCTCAATTCAAACCTCAACAGCAGAAGCATTTCCGAACTGCTCGTTCACTCAGACATCCTCAACAAAACCTGGCAGCAGGTTCTCCCCAACCGGGACGCGGATACACCGCACCCGCCTTTCCAGCTTAACTCGTCGTTCTTCAGCTTGGGCGGCGACATCTTCAGTATGGGTCAGCTGGCCTGGTGTTTAGAGCAAGAAGGTCTTCAAGTTCGCCTTGAGGAACTCCTTGAGCATCCTACTTTCTTAGGTCATTTGGCTGTGCTGGCGCTGCACAACGCGAAACAGGAGACTTTGGTTGAGAGAACGGCCACTGTGGAGGAGAAGGTTCGCGTGTCGCCTATCAAGAGTAGGCCGAGGAGCGGGAACTGGAACCCCTTGGGCAAAGCTGTTACATTGGTAAGGAGGTTCTCTAAATGGGGTTCTGTGTCGAAGAAGGCGTGACTGAGCGTGAAAGTGTGGTGTTGCTGTTAACTAGTTGATGCCCCTTCTTGTCTCTCTTTTACCTTTCAAATTATGTGACTTTTCTTTTCTTTTCTTCAGAAGTGCCGTTTGGTGACTCGGTTGAGTTCGTACGCTCTTTTCTTCTTTCGTTTTATTCGTGTGGCTTTGTCCAATCTAGAGTATCTCTTTTCTTACTGTATATGTGAATGTTGATATTAATTATTTCTTATTTACTTTCTATATATGTTGAAAATCTTGCGTGTATAATCTCATTCCAAGATTAGATTAATTCTATGCTATAATGTTTAACAAAAGCAATACAACCACGTCCAGTCATACCTACATAATACTACGCAAACACCTATATACCGGGCATGTGCTTTGGTATCTTTAAAAGAAGAGACAAGAAAAACAACAAATTTTTATCCAACTGCTTCTTGTAAGGGTATATGAAGTAGGGAATCAGCGAAGAACACCTCTTCCTCACGGGTATTGTCAGCCACAAATCTAAATCCAAAAGCACTCGTTAAACACCCACTCAGTAATCAGACCCATAAACAGAAGCCCTGGACCACTTCCCCCTAGCCCTAATCTTCTTCCCAAAAACATAAAACAAAAACGGAATGGGTATAAGCGCAATAGATACGAAACCCAAAATACTAGCCGCCCAAGGAACCCCCAACTTCCGAAACATAATGCTCGCAAACAACGGAAAACAACCCGCAAACACACTCCGCAGAAAAGTATTAGCCGCAACAGCACTAGCAGCCACACTCTGGAACGTATCAATGAGGTAGTTCAGCGCCGCCTGGAAGATAGTAAAGAACCCGAACCCCATCATCACGGCACCCATTATCGGCCCAATCCAGTGGATATCAGCCGTGCCTGTCCACCCGAAGACAAACATGCCCGTGGCGAAGAGCACGGACCCGATCATCATGGGCGGAAGGCGGGCCTCGGGGACGGGGAAATTGCCGTTTGCTTTGAAACGTTTTATGTAGAATTTCTGGTTGAGGAGGTTGATTGCTGCGCCGAAGAGGATGCCGACTAGGTAGGCTAGGAAGGGGAGGGCGCCTATTACGGGGTTCCAGCCGCGGACTTCTTGGAATTCGACGGGAAAAGCCGCTAGGCTTAGGTAGAGGATGCCGTAGACGAAAGAGGCGTAGAGGGCTACGAGGAAGCAGATTGGGGTTGTGAGGAGTTGGAAGGGGCGGATGAGGTATTTGTTTCCTAGTTCTTTGAAGGTGATGTCCCATTCTTCGTGGCGGGCATGGAGGGCCCAATTTCCGGAGTCGAAGCGGAGGCGCCGGGCTTTGTAGACTAGGAGGACTGGGGGGTAGCTTTCGTCTAGGATGAGGATGTCCATTGTTAAAAAGAACATTTGTATTATGCCCGTTAGCTGAGGTTGGTGGTGTTAGTAGTCATTTTGGATATTTGGGGTGGGTTGGTGCTGGGGAGGGCTGACATATTGAGTCCATCGCCATCCGAGGTAGCTTTGGACTATTGCACCGCCGACTATGGGTCCCAGGACGGGCCCCCCGACGACGGCCATGGCGTAGCCTACGATGGCTGCGCCTCGTTGTTCTGCGGTCCAGATGTCACTTAGGACACCGCCGGTGTTTGTGACGGGTGCTGAGCCGAAGAAACCTGTGAAGAACCGGGTGATCATCACCGTTTGAAGGTCTTTAGCGGTAGCAGTGCCGAATGAGAAGATCGCGGAAATGAAGTATGGTGCCAGGACAGCGGGTTTACGCCCGTAGACTTCGGACAATGGTGCCCATACTAAAGGTCCCAGTCCTGAGGTGGTATTAGCCTGGTATACCTTGAATATGTGCGATTCATATATATGGGGCTCGAAGTACCAAATCCAAACAGTAGCAAAGCTGTACCAAGAGTACCAACTTCCTCGCCAATACCGAATTCCGCATCGACTTGTTTCGTGCCTGTGGAGTAACTGTTTCCGTGTCAATGCCAGTGCGGTAACATAGTTAGGGTGCTGAATCATACATTGAACTAGCCCAAGTTGCACCTGTCATTGAACAATTATTAGTCAGCTTCGTATAGAACTGTATACAAGATCAATAATCCACATACCCATTGTTGTCAGTCCATACAAGACTGTGGTGATCGCCTTTTTCCTGAAACTCCAATTGATCGGCCGATACGGGTCATCAGGCCCTTCGAAGTCAACAATCACATCGGTCGAAGTTTTGGTATGTGTCAGAGGATGCGAAAAGCGCGCAGTCTGCCTAGGTTCACGACTGCGAATCCGCGAAACTACCGACTGCGCACGTTGCTCGAACGCCGACAGCCCAGAAGCCGCGGTGCTCTGCTTCTCCAGTATTCCGTTTGGCTGGTCATCGTGATTGGTGCGCTGTTCCTCTAAGAAAAGGCTATCATCGTCGAGGGAGAAGTGTGAGGAAGAGTGTTCTTCGTTTCTTGTCATGACTTTCATTGAATATAACGTCAATAGGGCTGGCCGCCAAGAAAAATTTGCAGACGCCGGAGAACGTTGTTCTAAAGCAAGAAAGCAAGGAGACAAATTGCAAACTAGTCCAAAAAGCCTCCGTCCAATGCAGTGATAAACTTTGAACGTCACTGATCCCGGCCAAAGTAAAGAAATCTAGACTTCGAACATTTTTTTGACAGCAGGCGAAACTATATAAAGTTCTCCTCTAGAGCCGATCAAAGGCCGGTGATGAAGCCGTTTTAGCCGAGTCGCAACTCCGTGACATTGTTCGGACGTCCGATAGCATCTCTTCATTCGCCGGACAGATCTGTATGGTGGGGTTTTAGTTCGTTTCAAACCCGTATAGAGAATCCTGATAGTGATTCACCGAGTCGCCGGCAGGTTGGATGTCGTAGAATGGCTCTGTCATGGCTGATCACTCGTCCCCTGTCCTCTAGATCATCTTGATTGGCAGACATGATAACCGCAGTCAGATCATTCGCCAAGCCTTTCGAACCACTCCGCGGTATCTTTCCCGAGCACGTTTAGTGGCGCTAAAACGGTCGATCAGAAAATGTGGAATGGGCCCTTGTTGTCACGTGAGGGGCATTTACTGTGGAAGCGATGGATACTTGTTCTATTGGTTGGCCGCACCGGCCGAACTATTTAAATATCTAGCTTACTAAGCGATGACTAAGCGAGGTCGACCCATAGGGCAGGCGGCGTAGGACGTCCGTATGTTCCAACATTTACCGTCTGGAGAAACTAGGGACCTCTGGAGAACCATGCCAATTCAGGCACTCTCACCGTGACCACATTGAGATATGTCCAATTCTATGGTGCAATGCGACTTGCCAACATCCGCTCGTTCTTTCCCCGCCAGTTGATCTGGTCGAATATGGCGCAAAAGCTATTAGTATACAATCGCCTCCATGAAACTTTCGACGAAGAAATAGAAGGATGTCATGAAAAAGGATTTATGAAGTGAGGCCCGGAAAAGTCTCCTACCGGTGGCCATGTATCTACTGCCTATGGACCCTTCCATATAAACTTCAGATAATTTGTAGATACTCCTTCGACCCTTCCATATAATACCCGAACGTGACCGTAATTTTCTATCCCTATGTTGCACCATCCCATATCTGGCGGACATATTTTCGTCCAGATACATTTACATTGAATCGTAATACATCAAATCATCAGTTGGTGGGAGCAGAGCGTGTACTCTCCCACTTGCGCACTGCCTCCATGGCAGCCGTCACCTTAAGGCCGACACGAGCATCGAGCTCGTAGCTCTCCCACTTGGCAAGTTTCTCAAGGTAGTCCTTGCATTCCCGCACCTTCTCCCTTTCAAGCTTCATCGCCTCTTCGCTACTAGCCTTTATCTCCTTCGTAGCCTCAGGACCGCCATGAAGAGCGACATAAGTCGGACGTTCCATCCAAAGGTTAGCCGCCATCTCAAAATGAGCCACTGGATGAATCCAGTTCTCCTTCAGATGGCCGGTGAACAGAGCTTTGTCATGGTTAAGGACAGTAGTTTTCAGCATAGTCCTAGCCTCCTCGTGTTTGCGCATGGCGCGCAAAACTGCGGCACGTAGGAGTTGGAGGATGGCCTTTTCTTCGGGACCCTCGCGGGACCAAGTTTTGTTTGCATCGCTTTCACACCAGGCGAGCTTCTGCATGGATTCCTCCAGTTGTTCTGGGGTCATACGGCTGTGTGCATTCCAGAAGAAGATCATTTCCTCGATGGGATCGACGCCAACTGCGTCTACTAGTGGGACGCTCCATTCCTTTGCGCGAGCTTCCCACTTGGCGATCTTCCGTGCCACGAAGACGTCGAAGGGTAACTGCCGCGCCATAAAACGTTTCTTACCGGCCAACGGAGGTGCGGCTCGGAAGTACTCGGCGGCTTTTTCTGCATACTTGGCTGTCTGCTCGGCGTCTGTTGCGATGGTGCTTCGGTATAAGGAAAGATGCGATGCTCCTGCAATGTAGTAGTATAGTGAACGAGACCAGGAGTTCAACTCAACACACTAGGCACCAGTCAGTGGTTTTGCGTAGAGGATTAGATTTAGGAAGCACATACCTCCAGAAACGATTCCGCACACAATTCGTACTTGTGGAGATACATCGCGTTCAGGCTCCGCTCGAATACCCTCAGGGCTTCGACCTGCTTGAGCGGGCTGCGCTCTTTACCACATAGAAGCTTCAAGGACCTTTCCAGATTCTTATTTGCACCTTCCATTCTAGACTCTTCAAGCAGCCAGAGCTTGCTCTTAGGGAAACGTTCCCTCATCAACGATAGAAGGGCCTCGAGCCTCTTTTGAGGATAGCCCTGCACATCGCCTTGGTCTCCCTGGACTGGGTCTGGCATAATATCACAATAACGGACGAATCCGTTGTAGTAACCGAGTAGCGCGAAAGCAGCAAGGGCCCCGATCAAATTGTGGAATTTACTAGCTTGCCATAGCATCCTCAGCCCCCGCTCTTTGTCTCCGTGGAATCCGATGACACCGAGCAATTTGCTAAAAGCCGGGGGGACCATGGAGATGACAACCAGTAGAATCCCGAAGCAAAAGTTAGCTCCGGAGTGCACGAAGACATCAATTTGGTTCTTGAAAATATCCGAATCGGGATCGTGGCTAAGCATATCCGCGTTTGGAGTCATGGGCTCTATCGAACCCTCTGATGCACTGCTATTCTGGGAGATACTTAGGTCGGATAACCTTTGTGATAACCCTTTGGGTTCGACAGTAGCTGTCGGGGTGGGCTGTGATGCGCCTCCCTGGGTAGCAAGTTCCGCAGGAGTGACATCGCCAGAATCTTTCGTCTGCATGTACACCTGCTCCATTTTCAGAATGCCATCAAGCGCTATATACGCCTTTCTCATTTTATAAAACCCTTTGATACTCTCTGTCAGGCTTTCATTGAGCACGCCAACAACAGCGCTCATGAGTTGCGCCATCGCCTGACAAAGCACGAACTCGGTACCCGGCGCATAGATCGGCGAGTGATAGGTATTGGGAGCATGGGAGTTATGTTGAGCCCGTTGCTGGTCACTATATGCACTGTTTTCGGCTGCACTTAGTCGTTCCGACGCTGCCGGGGTGTCAGCAACAAACCTCCACGCCGAGAGACCAAGAAATCGACTGACCTTGGCGCATGACTTCCTGTTCAAATCCCAATGTTGCTCGGATAAATGCGACGACTCCTCGCCCAAGCTAATCACAACAGAAACAAAAGGTATTGTAAGTAAACCAAAGACATTCCAACGGATTGCTGGCCATTTCGGAAGCAGCGGGGATTCCGCTCAACTCAGGATGTACACACATTGTGAAAAGATGAGATTCCTTCCGAAAGTCCGTCTTCGGCTCCGTCAACGTCATCGTTCAGGATGAGTGTTGCAGCTATTTCCGTACAGCATTAGTATGTCTTAACTGGGCGTCTGTTGTATAAGGTGAGAACGTACCCCGCATAGCATCCTCAACTTCACATCCAAGAAGACACATATCAGCAAAACTTGCATGTACATTACAACGAGAAGGTCCCTAAGAAACACTCACGATCCCGCAATTCAACCAACGAGTCCAAAGATTGCGTCGAGGCATTGGCGCCGGGCTTTTTGCCATAGAACCACGAGCCTACTTTAAGCATGGTGAAAGGTGCAGGCCGCGCGAACCGTTACAGACGGAGGAGAAAACCAAAGAGATAAAATCGATAGGACGTTTCGAGCTCAGTTTTTCTCGAGCGTCAAGTCGCAAGGTGGAGGGGTTTGAACCCCAGAAGACGAAACCAAACGAAATGGGAAGAATGTAGACTCTCCCATCAGATACAGATCAGAATCGGTGGGGATTTCTGTACACATAACCTTGCGAACACAGAAGAAAGATGGAAGGGTGGGAATCTGAAATAATAAGGAAGAAACGAAAGGAAGAGTCACAAGAGCCACGTTTGTAGGATAAATAGTCAAGTAGAACCGTGGTCCACTATGGCGGCGAGGCGGAGCGTGCGGCCTTGCGATAAACGGCAAAGGACGATGACCTCTTCTCTCCCTGGACGAATCACTCGAATATGAACGCATACTTCTCGGTTCCAGGGCATATATGGATCTAGCCTCGCCAGCGAATCTGGTAGAATTATGTTCTACAAGTACTACTCAATATATCCTACTTTTATTACTCTCTGTCTCACTAGAATAATAATATGCTGTCTAAAAACAAAAAGAGAGAAGAAAAAGTCACCCCAAAATACTGGGGTCTCCGGTACTTCCGAGAGCCTCAAAAAGGGTTGAGCCAAATGTGAAATGAATAAATTCATTGGAATAAGTGGTCATTAATTAATCAGGTTAAGTGCGGGTGCCTTGATCGCCTTAAAGGCGGTGATCTTGGGTCTGACCTCCGATTGCCTGGCGTCAGTGACCAAAGCCAGCCATCCACCATCCATCGGACTCCGCGCTTGGAAAGCAAGTAACAACAAAAGCCTGTTCTTTTCATCGACTCTATTTATTCGCCACATTTCACTCCTCCCGCAGTAACTCTCTACTATTGACTCTTCTTTTTTCCGATTCTATATATCATCTCGAGCATACTACCCTTTCCTGGAACTCGAACCCGAACACACACCCCCACCTACCATGTCGAACTCAGCGCAATCCAACGATAAGCCCGAAGCTTCCCAACAGCCCCAACAGCAAAAGCCCGCCGTGCTGGAGGAAGATGATGAATTCGAGGATTTCCCCGTTGAAGGTCAGACAATCATCCGGATTTCCACCTAGTACACTAGCAACCGCTCGGTGTAGTCTAGCTTCGATACATGATAAGAGTTGCGCTGACCGACGATTTATTCTCTACAGACTGGCCACAAGAAGAAACCGAGCAAGCATCCGGATCAACGAACGACGCTAATGTGCATTTGTGGGAGGAGAGCTGGGATGACGATGATGCCGAGGAGGACTTCTCGAAGCAGTTGAAGTACGTTTTGGTCCACTCTTTTCCCACCCAAATTGAGCTGTTGCCAGGTATTGGGTGCTGTTGTCGCTATTCTTCCTTGGAAACGTAACTCTAATCTTTGCTATTTTGCTTGCTTTACAGAGAGGAACTGAAGAAGGTCGAGGCGTCTCGTTAGTATGCGGTATGATATTGTTATGGGTTTCGCGGGATGCATGACAGCTCAATAAAATAATTGGCTATGGAAATTACATTTATATTAAGACGAAAACGCTATACATAACTTCGCCAGCGGGGTTAAATTAGATGTCGATGCTTGAAGAGTTCGTGTCTTGTTGAACAACTGCAGTGTGTTGTTGGGCGGGTGATAGAGTGAGCAGGTGAGGAGGCGGTCTATGAGATGCCTCACAGCAAGCCTGCAGATCGACAGAGGGCCCAGCTGGAGGTTTTCTCCCTTAAAGTCTATAAGTATCTACAATTTAACCCTGCGATGGACTCAAGGTTCGTGCCATATCACCTGAGTTTCGTCTTCCACCTTTTTAGGACACTCAAAGCTTAGGAGCCATCACTATGATATTGCGCTCTATGATCAGAACCTTTCTTTAGAAGAAAAATGGAAAACAATGGCTTATTTTTATTAAATCGTCATCTCTGTACATTACATTTATGAAACTTGAACGTCCCTCATAGGTAAGAAGATATGCTGGACAACGTATCACTGTGCCCCACGCTTCTCCCTTTCAACACATTATTGGCCTTTGGCTTACTTACTTGACAGAGCAGAAACACCGGGGAGATCCTTGCCCTCAAGGAGCTCCAGGGAGGCACCACCGCCGGTAGAGACGTGGCTGATCTTGTCCTCAGCCTTGTACTTGGCGGCGACAGTGGCGGTGTCACCACCACCGATGATTACAATGGAGCCGGACTGAGCAGCCTTGACAGCAGCGTTAAGAGTCTTCTTGGTAGCGTTGGCGAAGGGTTCCAACTCGAAGACACCAGGTGGGCCGTTCCACAAGATGGTCTTGGCCTCGGCAATGGTCTTCTCGTACTTCTCGACACTCTTTTCACCGACATCGAGACCCATGTAGCCCTCGGGAATGCCGTCAGCATCGGTGGCATAGCCGGTCTTGGCGTCAGCGGCGAACTTGTCAGCGGTCACGTAGTCAACGGGCAGAACAATCTCAACATTGTTCTTCTTGGCCTTCTCAACAATATCGCCGACGATCTTGCTGCCAGCCTCGTCGAACAGACTGTTGCCGATCTTGACGCCCTCAAGGGTCTTCTTGAATGTGAAAGCCATGGCACCAGTGATGATCAGACTGTTGACCTTAGGTAGCAAGTTGTCGATCAGCTGGATCTTGTCGGACACCTTAGCACCTCCTAGAATAGCTAGGAAGGGGCGCTGGGGGCTCTCAAGAGCCTTGGCGAAGTACTCAAGCTCCTTCTTGACGAGGAAGCCAGAAGCCTTCTGGGGAAGGTCGACACCGACCATGGAGCTGTGGGCACGGTGGGCGGTTCCGAAAGCGTCGTCTGCGCAGCAGATGTTAGTATGGAAGAGAAAGAAAAGTCAATTGGGGTGCCCATGGGATCTTACTGATGTAGACGTCACCAAGAGCAGTCAGTCCCTTGCGGAACTCGGCAACCTGCTCCTTGTCGGCCTTGACCTTCTTGCCCTCGGCATCCTTGGAGCTGCCCTCCTCCTCGGCGTGAAAGCGCAGGTTCTCAAGGAGAATAATCTGGCCACCAGAGGCTTTGTTGACGGTCTCCTCGACCTCCTTGCCAACGCAGTCCTCGGTGAAGATGACGCTCTTGCCGAGAAGCTTCTCGAGCTCAGGGGCAACAGGCTTCAAGCTGTACTTGGGGTTCTTCTTGCCATCGGGACGACCGAGGTGGGACATGAGAATAACAGCCTTAGCACCATTCTCGATGGCGTACTTAATGGTAGGCAGAGCACCGACGATACGCTGGTTGTTGGTGATGTTCTTGTCGGCATCAAGAGGGACGTTGAAGTCGACCTATCGGTTTTCCCAGTGTTAGCATTGGTTGCTCCCCGTGATTGACTGATTGCCATTGGACAACTATACCCGAATCAGGACACGCTTGTCCTTGAGGTCGACGTCTGTGATAGCAAGCTTGTTGGAAAGAGACATTATGCAGAATGTTCTATGGGTGGGGTGTGGCCAGCGTGGTGAAAGGCCAGAGTAACGAGGAGGGGGGGAATTGAGTACCTTTTAAGTGAGTGGAGGGGATATTAAAAATACTTAATACGTTTCACGGTGAACACGAGTCTCCTGATAGACGGCGGGGTAGCAAAGAAACAATGTCTGGTCGTGTTTAGTGGGGCCACCGGTGAGAGAGGGATTCGCTGACGCATCGGACTGTTGCGGGACTGATGTCAATGATGACGGAAGGGTCCGGGGCTTCACTGACGGTCAATAGCCTCGGATCGAGCTATAGTAGCATTGTAGATCGCTTTAGTAGGTCTTGGTTCAGGTAATGGAAATATAAACAGCCGCTCGGCCATTCGCGTCGAGGATATGGAAGTAGGATATGTCTACTTCCATATCCTCGACAATCCTCGACAATCCTAGTAGAGAGGATGGAAGCAGAAAGAACCAAGGAGATGTACTGAGGTATTCCACCACCTGGTGAGATCTACGAACAAGAATCATATGACGGTTCTCGGTGAAACAATCCGTTAAATCTTTCCACCAGGTACAATGATACTTATGGAGAAAAGCAATTGACATTGACTCCTTTTAAACCGTCCCCACCGGTAGGGAATCCGATGGACCTAGACTCCAGTCATGAGAGTAAGACAGCAAAACCCCAACGATAATAAACAACGCCCCGTAAGTATGTAGTGACAAAAGAAAAGACAAAGACCGACGAGTGTGTGAAATGACTGACAATCCAACCAACATCCCAAACCAGTTCATATCACCGCATATTTAGTCCTCCTCGGAAGAATTGGTCAGAGACAAGTACGCAGTCCAAGCAATACCAACGGAGGACACGAACGGCTACAGATAAAGCACAGTCTAGTTAGCATTATGCAGCCAAACCATAATCTTCTTTGATAATGCTATCAAGGCGAAACTTACAATCTGGAACTGGATTGGGACGACTCGGAAGTTCAAGATCTGCACAGCTGGCCAGAGGACAAAATTAGCCTTGAGAGTGGGCAGGTAGACGTCCTGGAATTTGCGTGTCAAAGCTCTCCGCCCTCCACCTTCAGCGACGGTCATGAAGGTGAAAAAGCACACAAGACCTGCACACTCCGTTAGCATTCCATGTGTAACTTGCCGTCCGCAGAGGTCTGTACCGAAAGGCGCGAAGATGAGCTGATCGAAAGCAACCCGCTTCAAGGCCGGAATAGTCGGGTTTTTCTTGGTGAGGGGAAACGCCCTCGACAAGAAGCCAAACCACTGAAATTGGATTGGTGCCATAAAAAAACCATATGACATGAACCGGGTCAGCCGCTCGAAATCGAAGGGCGGGGGCAAGTGTCTCGCATGTCCAAGCTCCCCAAGGGCTGGTGGCTTTTCTTTGTCGAGATCATGGATTTCGATTGAGATGAGATCGCTGGACTCATACTCTCGGCGGCCTGGTCGGGACCTGAAGGCTGTGATCAACTGTGCAACTGTATCCGCAACTCCACCAAGGACCTATAATTTTCATCGTTAGCCTGTGTTCACCAGTAAACCGCAGAAGTGAGCATTTAGGGATTTTACCGCATTAGTGACCATAGTGGTCAATACTAGAATGGTTAGATTAGTCCGTCATCCTTAACACTCCACATATCAGCGAGTAGTCTTACCCGGCTTCTCCGCATAGTAGGAGTTGAATTTGGCCGCCAGCCGCATCGCAACCGCCATTTCGATAAGGAAAATTATGCTGTGGAGCAAAGGCTATATAGAAAATATTAACACAGGGTTGAAAGTCAATGATTGCTTGCGATAGAGATACACAGTGCCTTTCTATGAACGTTGTCTAAAGAACGAAAAAAGCGGATTCTATCACTTACCAAACGACCATAGATGTACCTCCTATTGAGTCCATCCAAAATTCTTCGACGCGCTGCGGAGAACATGGTGGACTAATTGAGACCGAGAACTAGTATATATTCAGGGTGGAAGAAAATCGAAGGGTGAAGGTGGAATTCCGCTCGGCGGTATCCAACCAGTATGACGCAAATGAGGGCAAAGGCCAAAAGGAGGGAGGCAACTTGTTCGATAACCACACCCACACGGCTAACCCAGTAATAATAGAATTAAGAAAATTGAGCAACGTCAGTGCGAAAGTTCTCCACTAAATAACCCAGGGATGGAAGTTGTCGATCACCCTGTCCAGCTGGGGATGGAATTAAGTATGCAATCTTGAAGGGGTTTCAATGTTCAAGTTGCCCGGCTCATAAGGCTACCGTAATATATTCCGAAATGCGGGCGCGTAGATCCAAAATCCCACTCATGATCACCTGTCCATTAGTGCACAGCACCCGCCTTGCCGCCGCCTTTCAAGTTTTCTGCCGCTTAAGCCGCTTGTTCGCATCATCGACATGTCAACGTAGGATTTCGCCCAATCTCAGGGTCCAGACTTCTTTGATGTAAGTATGATAGCCCCTTTTACTTTTGTTTCCCCTTCAATTTTGTATCAGAAATAATATTTATAGTAACAATTGGATTAAGTACATCCACATTACATTAGCCGCCGCTTCTATTTCATCACATGAAAAAATCTCTACATTTACAAAGTAGTCATTACTGTATTCCATTGCCAATGCCAGTTGTGCTGTACTCTAATTCGTATCATCCTGGACCGATATTCCTTTCCTATCGAATGATAAGATATCCGGAAGATCTTTAATATCTATCGTTTCATTTGTGTTGACCTCCACAAGACGCACGGCTTCTAAGTGAAGCGCCCCAACTGTCAACGGAAGCAGTTTTATTTCGGTCGCGAAACACGTTCCGGGCAGAAGTGGACTATCCATGGAACCCAACCAGTTAGTTAGCCTATCTACGTGATCAGGTACACAGCGATGGGAGACTTACCCGACTCGAAGATCTGTACTCAAACAGACCAAGTCGGCCTCTTGCCCTGCCACACTCTTCTGCATGGCATGGACGATATTATCATCTGTCACTGCCTCCGCGACTTGATCCTCCATACGGCTTGTGAGCGATGAAGAGGATGGCCGGGCTACATGACTTCTTGGATCCGCTCGCTTCCTTCGAGGAATAGCAATCAAAGCGAATTTACGAGGTGTTATTGATCGATTCACAATGAAAACATTCCAAGAAAAGGGTTTCCCAACGACCACGCTATCAGGACCAGAAAAGGAGACTGTCACTCCCATGTCTGCCACTGAATACGCTCTTTCTCGAAAGGAACTTCTGCTGGGGGGGAGTCCTCCGTTTGATTGACTCGGTGTCATAGGAAGGCTGGCTGGCCGATTGTTTCGTTGCAAGGCCTGACTCGGTCCACCAAAGGTAGGATTCAGGGCCAGGGAAAAATCAACGTTTGTCCTCCATTGCATCAGAATTCGAGGGTTGCAATTGTCTGATAGTTTAATGACTGCCTCCAACCGGATGTCTAACATACTAACCATCACGGTTGTTGAGGGATTAGGATCCGGCCCGTATTCTGGGGTCAGTTTATATATCAATGTAACATCATCCCGCGGACGGCACATTATAGGTGGTACCAGCCCAGTCGCATCAGAAAGAGTTTCTATTGTCCCATCGGTCATGTGAAGCTCCGCTTTATCAAAAACAACATCGCAATTGAGGAACGGCGTCACCTCAAAATCTAGGCTTGCCACGGTCGTCGGCCGTCCAGAATAAGTGTTTAGTCGAGAGTATCGTATCCTTGCACTGGCCGCAGGGACAACCCGTATCGGATGGCCTGATTCTTGCTGGATATTATAAATCGGGTCTTCGCTGTAACTCGCGGGTACGACTCGCAGGAGTCTAGATGCTGGTAGAAAGGGGTCCTTCTGGGGAAAGGTTTTATCCGACGACAAAGGCTGTAGGATATTTGTAGATGCAGGAATCAATGAAGGAAGATAGTCGTCTTCGCGAGAATCTTGTTGCCGGCTTTCAGAGGGGTTGAGGCTAACAGAGGCAATGAACAGAAGCGAAGGGTGCTGAATACGTATGCGAGGGCGTTCTAGCACTGTTAGTAAGAGACGCAAAATAGATCACGCATGGAGAGCCTTACTAAGGAACGTCTCAATGTTCCAAATCACGTAGACATGGTTACCACTCCCTGCCTCGCCTTCAAACTCATTCACCACGACCAGCGGTTCCTCTTCTCTCTTGGCGACCCCTGAATAGATCAGATCTCTAGTTGGTGTGGGGTTCTCAGCGACTGTTTCGGCTGGGTCAATGGCGAAAACGTCCAGTCTAACTTCAAGATGCTGAAGATGGTGCTTCAGACTAGCCTGGGAGCAGTCGGACAGTCGCAGGACGATGCGGGCGGTGCAGAACTCATCTATAATATACTATCTATGAGTAAGAGATAGCTCGATTAGGACGCCATAAATTTGCGTACCGAAGAACAGAAGTGAGCGTTGGGGTATTAAGGACAGAACAGACGATAGGTCAGCTGCTCCCCCTTCCAGAGCAGACGTCAGCGCCGCCTCAAGATCTGTATCTGAAGCATGCGGGACAACGGTATCTAACACAGAATGTCTTAAGAATTCCCCAGGAACGTCGAGGTTGGGCATTGCGAGAACAACGATCGTATACTCATCTACCACTTAGAGGTAGCGAGCGGTACACGACAATCAAATAAATAAGAGCGTACTGCCCAACAATTTGTTAATGAGCATTTAAATTCAGGGCGTGTTTCAAAGGTTAGCGGAGATGATGCTCGGTGTTAGGACGTGCATGCAAACATAGCAAACACTTCGAGTGGAAGGAGCTGCGGACGCTACTTTTTCGAGCTCCGGCCGCGTTCCACTTGAACGAGCATACTGTTCCTTGGGGGACTCTCTGCAGACAGTATGAATCCGATGAACGGTCCAGGGGCGCCTCCTGTCTGGCAGGAGGCTCGCAACAGTGATGGTAGGGTATACTATTACAATGTTCAAACGAAAGCTACGCAATGGGCTAAGCCCGTGGAGTTGATGACACCCGTTGAGGTTGGCATTTCCCATCATGTTCGTTGTCTATACCTAACGTCGTATCTTTCTATAGAGAGCTTTGTCGAATCAGCCATTCAAAGAGTATACTGCTGAAGGTGGCCGAAAGTACTGGTACAATACAGAGACTAAACAAAGCACTTGGGAGATGCCAGATGTCTACAAAAATGCTTTGGCGCAAGTTCAAACAGCCCAACCTCCACCCGCAGCGTATGCCTCTTGCGCCTAAAGCTCTTTTTTTCCCCTCAAGTCATCATGTGCTAACTTTTGTGCATAGGGCTCCGACATTTGTTGCAGGCGGTGTTAGCTCGTTTTCATCGTATCCACAACAGCGTGATCGCGAAGACTTCGACCGCGGCTATAACGATAGACGTGGTGGATATGGCTCGGTTGATACTAATGGGCTTGCGGCTGCTCCTATGCTGGGAACGCCTGCAGAGCCAGAGTACGGCTCACTTGAGGAGGCGGAAAGCGCGTTCATGAAGATGCTCAAACGCCATAACGTGTTACCGGACTGGACTTGGGAGCAGACTATTCGCGAGACTATTAAGGACCCTCAATACCGTGCTCTGAAAGACCCCAGAGACCGCAAGGCAGCATTTGAAAAATACGCGGTCGAGGTTCGCATGCAGGAAAAGGATCGGGCGAAAGAAAGATTCGCTAAGCTCAGAGCAGATTTCAATACCATGTTGAAGCGTCATCCTGAAATCAAACATTACAGTCGCTGGAAGACCATCCGGCCCATCATTGAGGGCGAGACCATCTTCAGGTCCACGAACGATGATAATGAACGGCGTCAGCTTTTCGAGGAGTATGTTCTCGAGCTCAAGAAGGAGCACTCTGAACAAGAGTCCGTCAGGCGCAAGGCTGCAATGGATGAACTGGTGAACATTCTGAAGTCGCTAGACCTAGAGCCCTACACGCGCTGGTCTGAAGCGCAAACCATCATCCAGTCAAATGACCAGGTGCAAAGCGATGATAAGTTCAAATCCCTCAGCAAGTCTGATATTTTAACTGTCTTTGAAAGCCATATCAAATCCCTTGAACGGGCATTCAATGATGCACGTCAACAACAGAAAGCTGCGAAGGCGAGAAAAGAGCGCCATGCTCGTGAACAGTTCTCGGAACTATTGAAAGAGTTGAGGTCTCAAGGCAAGATCAAGGCCGGCAGCAAATGGATGAACCTCTATCCATTAATTAAAGAAGATCCGCGTTACCTTGGGATCTTGGGCCATTCGGGGTCATCTCCCTTGGACCTTTTCTGGGATGTGCTCGAGGAAGAAGAGCGGTCACTTCGGGGCCCGCGTAATGATGTTTTGGATGTCCTTGATGTAGGCGATACCCTAAACCAATTGTTGGCTTTTTCATCCTCTAATACTATTCTTCTAGGACATACGCTTTGATGTTACGGCAAAGACTACTTTTGAAGAATTCAGCGATGTTGTGCTTGCTGATCGTCGTACAGCAAGTATTGATCAAGAGATCCTCCATCTCCTCTTCCAGCGTATTCAGGAGAAAGCGATTCGGAGAACTGAAGAGGAAAAACATGCAGCGGATCGTCATCAGCGCCGTGCTGTCGATGCCCTACGCTCCCGGATTAAACGTCTGGAACCCGCTGTTCGCCCGACAGATACTTGGGATCAAGTACGACCAAGGATCGAAAAGTATGAAGAGTATAAGGTTATTGTATCAGACGAACTTCGGCAGTCTGCCTTTGACAAGGTTATTCGCCGCCTGAAAGAGAAGGAAGAAGATGTTGATCGGGAGCGCGACCGAGATCGTGGTAGCCGGCGCGACCATTATGACCGCAGTGACCGCGATCACCGTAGTTATAGAGGTGAGAGAAGAGGAGGTTCTAGCCGTCAAAGTCGTACACCTGAACCGGACGCCTACGAAGCAGACCGTCGTAAAGCTCAGGCAGATCGCGAACGCTCTTACCGGAAGACCAGTGGGCTATCGCCAGTGCGCGAGCGGCGAGAGGGGCGAGAGGACCGTGATCGCGAAAGGGACCGAGACAGGGAACGTTACCGCGAGCGTGACCGGGACCGGGACCGGGAGCGCGAACGGGAGCGCGATTGGGATCGGGAACGAAGCACTCGTTCCCTCAGCCACTATGATCGTGAACGGCGTGACCGGGAGGAAGAGCGCGAAAGACTCTACCGTACTCGCGGTGATCCACGGGGTAATCGAGATGAGCTCGATTACGGTGCTGACACTCGAAGCACCGTCAGCAATGATCGTCGGCGCAGGCGCGATAGCGATACAGAAAGCGTTACCAGCCGCTCCGCTAAGCGCTATCGCCGTGACAGTCGTGAGCCAGAACGCAGTAAAGGTGCCAAGCGCGACAAGGACCGTCGCGAACGCACCCCAGTCGCAGAGGAAGCAAAGAAAGAGGAAAAGGCTGTTCATTCCGGTAGCGAAGAAGGGGAGATTGAAGAAGATTAGGCATTATTATGGATGGACTTGCAGCCAGGAAGTCAAATTCAATGACTGAAATCAAACAAAACAGAATTCATTATGGCACTAACAGTGTGCTGTTTCTAAACTTCTAGTTGAAAATTTCTTTTTAAGGAGTCCGTCGTATCTGATGACTGAAACATTTCATATATAGCGGACTCTGTAAAGAGCGTCGTCGTCATTTTTTCGCGTTCCAGTGCTTAGGTCCGTCGTTCTGCTCTATGAACGATCCGAAGATGCTTTACAAAGGGCTTGCTGCTTCTGATATAGCATTACTATCTTTTTCCTCGTCTTGTCTTTTTGATCATTCAGATCTACGATCCTTATACTTATCTTTAGTTAGTATATAGCTGGTGGTTTTGTACGCGTTGGTGACGTAATATCTGTATTCAATGGAGCTATGTAACAATGATTTTATTCAGTAGCAGCCCTCTACTTTATCCCCTTAAGCAATTGTCACTGTAGTCTAATGTAGGAGATCATTGGCATATGGGAACTCTAGGTAGTGCTCTTTACAATTGCATGTCTATTCCTTAGCATCACGCAAGGATCATTCCATTTAATCAATGTGTCTAACAGCACCCAAATCACATCACGATAGAAGGACCTCATAGCACGGACGACCTTTCATAGAAGCCCACCATACCGCCAAATGAGCCCGATCTTGCAAAAACGATGGCATAACCGACACAGAAAGCCAATACATATACGGCATGTAAAACAAGTCCACGATAGAACATTTCTAGACCGTTCATCAGCCATCGCTACTCCCACATAAAAGGGCCATTATTGCTTATACTCACGTTTCCGGCCATACATCCCTGCCGACTAAGAATGCCATCAAGCACATCCAAAACCTCAGACAATCTCCCGCGAAGTGTGGTAACTAATGTCTCGTCCGGCGAAGGGTAATCTTTTTGGAAGTACCTGCGATATAATGAGCACTTCATGCCTCGTATTGCCTTCCTTTCGAAAGGGAAGAGATTACGGTTTCATGATCATTTCAAACACCAACCTGTTAGCGACTGGATCGAACGTCGCGAGCTCTATGCTAGCGGCTTGCTCGAAGAGTCCTAGGGCTTGTGCGTCTGAGGTGTTCGGTATGAGGTGGTGACTTTGGCCGTATTTTGTTGCGAGGTATCGTGCTATTGCGCGCGATTCGTATAGGATGAGCGGGGGGTTGACGGAGGAGTCTTCTAGACAAGGGACTGCTCCGAATGGGTTGAGTTGGAGATATTCGGGCGACTGGTATGAATTAGTTTGGTTAGAGGATGGTAGGTGATGCTTGAGCTTTGTTGTGTAGAGCTTACTTTGTGGTCCATTTGATCTAAGTTGACGGTCTGAATGCTCACATCGAGGTTTAGTTCTCTGATGACTAGATGCACTCGTTGAGGGCAGGGGAGCCGGGGGTCTGTGAATAGCTTGAGGTTGTTCGTAGTACTCATTTTAGTTATAGGGTGTGGATGCTGACTAGGATTTTCTGATGGGGTATGAGAAGGACTATGGAACTTTGGGTTTGGATGCTTAGGTGGGGAGTACGGTCTTTTTTTAAGTATGGAGGAAGCGTGCGTAAGTGAGACTGCCTGAATGGGTTTCATAGACGACCTCGCGTGCTTAGTTGTCATTCCCGACTGGTTTTAAGCATTGTCGAACGCTTAGACACCCATAGACATTAAATGGAGAAAACGCACGTACATTATTCTATCGATTGTAAGACATTTTGAACAAGGTCTCCGGCTGTACACAACAGTATCTAGGAACAGTCGCTCATTTGGCTTGACCAAGACAGAACCAATTGAAATGGTCCCCTATATTACCTCGGCCTCACAGGGACTTTTTAGAGTTATTTGGTTTGCAGCCTTCTTAAAAGACAATCGCTGGTGGTTTGGAAATATAGTCTGGTCTTGAAGATCGGACGCCCCAGACTTTATTGATGGCCGCGGATAATCTCGGGTTGGCCTTGTGGTTCCTCATGTCCTCTCTTTTTCTTTCTAGCTCCCCTAGTTCTCCAGGGCTTTTAAATTTGAGTTTTCCTCAGGGTTATTGTGCTCATCTATACCCAAATCTCTGCAAACACACATTAAGATACGCCACAGGAACTTTTCTATGTACTCCGCGTTGTGATATCGCGCGTCAAATACGCTGGACAACATTATCTCTCCATTCCAAGACCCAAGAAAGAGCACCACGCCGGCGCCAATCGGCTCGCTAGCAACCCAGACATTGGTGAGCTCGAAAGGGATATTGGTTGGCTGTCACAATCGAAGTATTTCCAATTGGCGAAAGAGAAACTGGGCAGAAACGAGGCTCGGACAGGGCATGAGGGTCTGAGCCAGCTGGAGGTGTGAAAGCCCTAAATGTCAGAGGAGCCAATATGACCTGTTCATGGGCCTCTGCGGATAAAACTGGACGGACAGCCTTGTAGAAGTCTCAGACTTCAGTCGCGATTCGTGACAATTCGTTCCCTACGTGCGTATTCTTCGTCTCGTCCGAAGAACCTGGTACGACTAAGTCTATTCCAAGCGCCTGGGCAGAGATAGTGTGATATGGAGTAGCCGCATATTCAGGACTGTCGTAAGGATGATGGCAGTAAGGACGTAAATTGATCATGCTATGATTGACGTAGCGGACAGGATCGGGATCCTTCTTCCGCGGCTGCAGTTCGGATAGGGCCAGGGCCAGAGCCGCCATGAAGACGTTGGTGACGCTGATTCCGGGAGCAAAAGCCTTACACTTACGAAGGATCTGCTCTGTGGACGCCTTAGGGACCCAACATGAGACACATTGTGTCCTGCTGCGTGTGCAGATCACACAAGCAGAACTTGAGGGAAGGTTCAGAAAGCCAGGATGTTGATAAACCGCTCCATTCTGAATTTGAATCTCTTCGTAACGTTTGGTTTGAGCTTCGGGCAATGGCTCCGGGATTTTCGCAGCAATTCGCAAGCAAGGGGAAAGTCGTTTATGCTCCTTGCCCCATTTCGGCAAGGCATACTGAGCTCCCTGCTCGTATGCCGAAGCAGCGTGTTTGAATAATTTATCGACAAGTTGAAGAATCCCAACACCATCCGTGATGTCATGGAGCCATCGTAAGAAGATAGTCTGGTGAAGTTTATCTCCTTGGGTGGACCTGACGAGAAAGATAATAGAGACCTCGAAAGTAGGTGCGCTATCATTGAACCATTGAAATGCCCCCTACATCAATGTGAACTCCCTTAAATGTCGAGTTCAACCAAATCTTTTCTTCGTCATCGTCTTAAAAAGACGAGTATACCCTTTTCCATCGATCACGATCCGCACCATATTCGACCCGAGAGCTCAATGTTGGCTGGTTATAGCGGAGCGTGATCCAGGCTTTCCGTAGAGCAGCTTCAACCCGAATATTCTATACGTCGATTTGTGTAGCACCAAGATCAGACAAATCGGTCACGAAAGATACACAGGCGGTGACAGGGAAACAACCATCCTCCCCTCGCACAGAGCCTGTAGAAATTCTCGCACTCGTCGATATCTCATTCCCAGACCCCGTGCAGTGTCTGCTGCCACTGTAACTGAAGTGGCTGGGTCATTAGAGGAGCCATCGACTGGACGAAGGGTAATCTTCCAAGACTAGGTGTGAATGCTGATGAATCGGGCACATCTGCACAGGATATCCTAGATGACGTACTGATGTGAAGGAACTTAGTGTTTAGTCTCAACGCACGATATGAGCTTTCGAAGCGCGGCAAAGAAGACAAAGAAATAAATATAATTACATACATCAACAAACTTAGGACGGTGAGTCTGTATTGGGTAACCCGTATTTTATCAGAGCAAGAGAGCCAGTCTGGAACACTATACCTAACAAGGATTCATCTACTCGCCCCATTGTAAAAGCCTAATGTTGCCTTGAATTGTGTCAGTCTCTATAGTGTCTATTCCGATGTCTTGATAGATTATAGTAGTAATAATAAACCGAGATTGACTTGACTCTATTCTAAATGCTCTGTGTTTGGTTATAGTCTGCTATCGTTTACTTTGCGGAGATATATTCCAAGGGCGAGAGATATATTTTAGCACTCTGGTATTAGACGTTTCACATTTAGTACTTCACAAAGAGCACAAAACAAAGGAAAAGGCGAAAGGTGAGATCATAAATCAGAAGTGCTCCATATATGTATTTTATGCCACAAGGTGTCTTTCTAAGGCAGCAATATTTTGTGGCTTTACATTGAGTCTATGCACAACCTCTGCAGCATCTAATATGGTCTAGAAGACGTGCGTAGTTATACAAATATATGTCCACACATCTATATATTTCCGAAAGAAAGAATAACGTAAACCGAGTCTTGTGCTGCGTTTCGACTATTATCCATTTATATCGAGGCGAAGTGTCTTGAGTAGTCATAAACACCTGGCACTTTCCAGTTCTATACGCCGTCGCAGTGGCAACTTAAGCGAGGTATGCAAGGGGCCAATGCTGCTCAAATCGAATAACCTAAAAATATAAACGAAGTGCGTATATATTGCAAGGTTGCTCACAAAAAGCAATTTGATATGAACTATGGTCAGCTACCTTGACCTATATCCAGTCCTTCTTCGCTGAATAATTTATCTACATGCCGGTCGAGCGACCATCTATAACATAGAACAATCGAAACTTTTGACAATCTCAACTCCGCATGATCACGCCATCAAAAAGCCATACCCAAATAAACCCCCCATTTGAACTAGGGTCCGATGCCTTCCGTCACGAACATCATGAAGACACACAAGACAAGTTCAACGGACAAAGGTGCGGGTGTGGGTGCGAGAAGGTAGAACAATAGTTGAGGACAACTGGACGCAGCAAAGCGGACTGGAACAGGTAGACCACCGGCCCTAGTCATTGTTGTCTTCCTCATCGTTTTCCTCCTCCGAAGCACCATCCATATCACCAAGAAGGCGCACACCACGGAGACATCGCCGCCTAGTTTGAGCTGAAGCCTTGGTAACGCCGAAAAACGCCACTAACCGAAGGTCCCTTCGTATCCCGCGACGTCGATTTTGCCGCCGGTGGGAGTCGCGATCATCATTATTTTTATGACGGTCGCGGTCATGCTTCCCTGGAACAACCTTTTCAACTCTCTTCCTCCAGGAAGAACTAAGAAAAATAATGTCAGCATATAATCCAAGTCTAAAGTATCCGAAACACTTACGTAGTTGCCGCTCAACTTCTGTTCCTGGTCCATTTGACTCTGGTACTTGTTGATACGAGGGCGGTAACTGTTGGGGTCACGACGGAACGTAACGTCCAAGTTTCTCAAGAAAGTGTTACAACCCGTGACAAGAGACTCAGGAGTGTTGGCGTGTGCATCAACGGAGGGCTGGCCGTCGAAAACAATGACTCGGTCAGCGAGGTATGTGGCCATGATAAAATCGTGCTCGACGATGAAAGCGGTCTTCTTGGTGTGCATAATGAAACGCTTGATGACTCTCGCGGCCACGATACGCTGCTCGGAATCGAGATAAGCACTAGGCTCGTCAATCAGGTAAATATCGGCGGGTATTCCAAGAGCCAAGACGATTGCGACACGCTGCAATTCACCACCAGACAGGTTCTGAACTTCCTGGTCAATGAAGTCGTCAAGCTTGAGAGGTTTGTAAACATCAGTCTGGAACTGTGGCGACAAGAAAGCAGCCTTGATACGCTTGAAGAACAGCTGACGCACGGTGCCTTGGAACTTAGGTGTAATCTTTTGAGGCTTCATGCTGATGTTCAACTTGGGCACCGATTTACCTCCATCAGGCTTCTCGGCACCTGCAAGCATCTTACAGAAAGTGGTCTTGCCAGTACCGTTCTCTCCCATCATGACAATAATTTCCGAGTCTGTGAAAGTACCGGCATCAATCTTCAGGTGGAAGTTACCGAGCGTCTTCTCCATGGTTGGATAGCTGAAAGCGCGGTCCTTGTCAACCAAGAAGTCATCACCAGTTTCGGCGAGACGGAAGGTGAGGGATTCCTCTCGGAACCGAAGGTTCTCCGTTGGGATATGACCATCCAAGAAGATATTGATACCTTCACGAACGGAAGAAGGCAATGTGACCACACCGTAAACTGCAGGCCTACCATAAAGCACACAGACAAAATCGGACAGATAATCAAGAACAGACAAATCGTGTTCAACCACGATAACATAGTCGTCGGGTCGCAGAAGCTCTCGGATTGTACGGGCGGCAGCGAGACGCTGCTTGACATCAAGATAGGAGGATGGCTCGTCAAACATGTAACTGCGACTTTGTCAGAACAGTGTCATACGCATATCATTGGGTGGGTATATCCTACACATCGGCCTTCTGGACGCAGACCAGACCGATGGCAAATCGTTGAAGTTCTCCACCAGAAAGATGGTCAATATCACGTCCCTTAACTTGCCTGAGTTCTGCAGAGATTGAGGTTAGCGACAACGTGAGCTCGAAGAGACAAGTTCTGCATACCAAGCACATCTAGAATGTGCTCCATGTTGTCCATCTGAGCACGACCTTTGATGAGGTCACCAACGTTCTTGGTTGGGCCCTTTACTGCTCTCGGTATCTGGTCGACATACTGAGGCTTCACAACGGCCTTCAGGTCATCTTCCAGCACCTTGGTGAAGTAGTCTACACAAGATTAGCGAACGCTGTTTTCTTCATCCTGCTCCACCAAATGTTGTACGTACTCTGCAGTTCCGAGCCACGGAAATACTTCAGGATCTCTTCCCAGTCGGGGGGGTTGTCATAGCGTCCAAGGTTAGGCTTCAGCTTGCCGCTGAGGATTTTCAGAGCGGTACTCTTTCCAATACCGTTTGTGCCGACAAGACCAAGAACCTGTCCGGGGCGAGGCATGGGAAGACGGTGAAGCTTGAAGCTATTCGCAGAGTAACGGTGGGTGACTTGGGTTTCCAAGTTGGTCGGCAAGTTGATAATATGGATAGCACCGAAAGGACATTTCTTGGGGCAGATACCGCAACCGATACAGAGGCGCTCAGAGATGAAGGCGATCTTGGATTCGGGGGTGACCTCGATACAAAGCTTACCCGTACGGACAACAGGGCAAGACTTTTTACATTCCTGGCGACATTTCTGCGAAAATAAGCATCACTATGTAAATTATGATAAGATGATAGTTGCACTTTACATACCTTTGGTTTGCACTGAACGAATAAAAAGACTGTGTGAGTAAAGAAATATCGGTTGCCATATAGTCGACAGCGGGGTACTTCGAGCTTACCTTGTCACTGTTGACAATAGCAATTCTATAAAACAAAATCGATTAGAACATGAGTCAGGTAGCGGAATGAGTTATGCCACGAAGAACCATACCTGGTCAACTTGTCCGACATGGTGCCTGTACAAGTTAAGTAGACGCGCAAATGGATAGGTGGACTGATGGCTGTGTATACGAGTAAGTTAAATGAAAAAGTAAAGTCCACAGCGGAGTGAGCTTTACCGGTGCAGAAAAGTTGACACTGCGACAGTCGCGCGTGCGGAATGCAAGAAACACCAGATAACTGCGCAAACAGGTCGCCAGCAGGCAAAGAAGAGGAAGAGACGGTGCTAAAGGACCTCAAGGAAGAGGGGCTCTGGAGAGAAAACTATGTCAGGCATTGTGGGCAACCGTTCCTGCCTAAGGCAGCGGTCGTGACTGCATTATTTCCTATAGCCGTGATTGGTGTATAGGGACAGCCCAAATTTTCTACGGAATTCCAGTTGCTCCGGCTCACCGATGCACGTGACCCATATGTTCTGCCACGCCGATTGGTGTCTCGCTTGTGCCGGCACTAAACCACATGGAGCATGGTGGGCGGTGACGGCCTGAAGGATCAGGCTGCCGACCAATCCCTTCACGGGGACTTGCTCACCTCCAGCCGACGTACAACTCTCTTTCTACTCCCTCATCATTATTCTCAGCGGTCTCCCATCGTCTCTCGCCCTCTCCACCACATCATCCCCCCCTCTCCCCCACCGCTTTCTTTTCCTTTTTTCACCATTATTTGCCTCAATTTATCCTGCCTTGGGGTCACCAAGCTATGGATTGTGAGTATTTTATTCTTCTTTTTTAGCCTTTTCAGACGTGTCCTGGTACAGTCGGCTGGGGTACTTCTCCACGGTCTCGACCCACCGAAGAACACAAGATCTCTTCTGCATACGTGGTGTTGAGGATTTCTGAATTCCTTTGAGTCAAGGTCTGAATGTATCTCTCCTCTTGGGTCTGGTTTTGCCTTTGTATCTACCCCTGCTTTCACAATCAGCACATCAACACTCTTTGTCGCGTTTCATCAGACCTTCCATCAAAAACCACTTCCGTGCATCATACCTTCCCTCCTACCTGATTCTCTTGACATCCAAGCTTCTATTACTTGTAATCTGAGTCGCGTACTGCTCTTTTATGTCCCGCTGCATATCTGACCCCTCGTCGAGCCTTCACTGAGCTTCAATGCTGATGCTGCTTCTTATACAGCTATTAGCATGGTGATCCCATCTACCTCCGAACCCTCGACCATGATGGCTTTACCTAATGGTCGTTCGGCCTCGCCTGCCTCCGACACTGCCAGCTTTAGGAATGAGCCTTTGGCTAGTGACAATGGCAGCAATATGTTCGATTCTGTTGACAATCACGCCGTTTCCGACTCGTCTCCGGACGTAGACGCCGCGGACGAGTCATATAACGCCGACTCCCCTGATATCGACGGTTATGAGGATAACTTTGCGATGGAAGACAATGCGAAGGACAGTAGCCAGTCCAGTAGCGAAAATTCTTCTTCACCCGAAACATCACGAGGGACGAAACGGAAATCATCATCGGTCAATGAATCTGACTACATAAGACAGAATCCAGACCTGTACGGGCTTCGCCGTAGTGCACGAGCGCGTACAACCCGTCAGGTAGCCCAATCTCCCTCAGACTCTGATTCCGATGCAGTGGCACCTCGCTCAAAGCGTCGACGCCCTGTAGCCCCGCAACACTCCTCGAAACGTCCCTCCCGCTCCGCAACCCAGTCCTCATTCTCATCTGAATCAGAAAGTTCCGAATCGGAATATGGTGGCAGTCGTGCCCGTGCCAGCAAGGCGAAACGTCGACGACAACAAACGTCAGCCAACACACCCTCACATGCTGAGGTCCGCTTCTCGACGAGAAACGCTTCTAGGGTCTCCACCTACAATGAGGACGACGATGACTCAATGTTTGAGGATGACCCAGATGAACTAGCCCAGAACTACTGGGTGAATACTGTGGAGGATGATCGTCCAGCTGTGGATATTGTGCTCAACCACCGTCTGAAAGCAGGTGTAGACCTTAGTAATTCCGACCTCGATCGTCATGACTTCGAGTTCTACATAAAATGGCAAGACAAATCCCATTACCATGCGACATGGGAAACTGCCGACACTCTTGCAAATTGCCGCAGCACGCGCCGGCTTGACAATTACATCCGGAAGGTCCTGTATGAAGACATTCGTTTGAAGCAAGACGAGGATGTAGCCCCCGAGGATCGGGAGAAGTGGAACCTTGATCGTGAAAGAGACGTAGACGCCATTGAGGACTACAAGCAAGTTGAACGAGTCATTGGTACGCGAGAGGGTGATGAGGGAACTGAGTACCTCGTGAAGTGGAAACGCCTTTTCTATGACTCCTGCACATGGGAGAGTGAGGAACTTGTTAGTGACATCGCCCAGCGCGAGATAGATCGCTTCTTAGATCGTTCATCTCGGCCTCCAGTCTCCGATAAATCAGAGACCAACCCTGCCAGCCGCAAATCCTTCGAAACCATCAAAGGTACACCGAGCTTCTTGCAGAATGGCGAGTTAAAGGAGTTCCAGGTCAAGGGCCTCAATTTCATGGCCTTCAACTGGGTTAAAAACCGCAACGTTGTCCTTGCCGATGAAATGGGTTTGGGTAAAACTGTACAGACGGTTGCTTTTATTAATTGGTTACGTCATGTTAGGCGGCAACAAGGACCCTTTGTGGTCGTCGTCCCTTTATCAACCATGCCGTCCTGGGCGGATACCTTTGACAACTGGACCCCCGACTTAAATTACGTTGTTTACAATGGCAACGAGGCCGCTCGGACAGTCCTGCGGGAGCACGAGCTCATGATTGATGGAAATCCTAAGCGACCCAAGTTCAATGTTCTCCTAACGACGTACGAATATGTTCTATTAGACTCTTCTTTCCTGAGTCAGTTTAAATGGCAGTTTATGGCTGTTGATGAGGCACACCGCTTAAAGAATCGTGAATCTCAGTTGTATGCAAAGCTCCTTGAGTTTAGGTCTCCTGCTCGGCTCCTTATCACTGGTACTCCCATTCAGAACAATCTCGCTGAACTCTCTGCCCTTCTGGACTTCTTAAATCCTGGCCTGGTTGACATTGATGTGGACATGGATCTGAACGCAGAGGCTGCATCTCAAAAGCTCGCGGAGTTGACCAAAGCCATCCAACCTTTCATGCTTCGCCGAACCAAATCCAAGGTGGAATCAGATTTGCCTCCCAAGGTAGAAAAGATTATCCGGGTGGAGCTCTCAGACATTCAGTTGGAGTATTATAAGAACATCCTTACCAAAAACTATGCTGCGCTGAACGAGGGTGCCAAGGGCCAAAAACAATCCCTTTTGAACATTATGATGGAATTGAAGAAAGCTAGTAACCACCCATTCATGTTTCCTAATGCTGAAGCGAGGATCTTGGACGGTAGTACTCGTCGGGAAGATGTGTTGAGAGCCATGATCACCAGCAGTGGTAAGATGATGCTTCTTGACCAGCTTTTGGCAAAGTTGAAACGTGATGGTCACCGTGTTTTGATATTCAGTCAAATGGTGAAAATGCTCGACCTACTTGGCGAGTATATGGAGTTCCGGGGCTATACATATCAACGGCTGGATGGAACGATCCCAGCGGCTTCTCGTCGCCTGGCTATTGAGCATTACAATGCCCCTGGAAGTAGTGACTTTGCCTTCATTCTCTCTACACGAGCAGGTGGTCTAGGAATTAATCTCATGACCGCCGATACAGTTGTTCTGTTTGACTCCGATTGGAATCCTCAAGCAGATCTCCAGGCTATGGCACGGGCACATCGTATTGGACAGACAAGGCCGGTCAGCGTATATCGTCTGGTTTCCAAGGACACAGTAGAAGAGGAAGTGATTGAGAGGGCTCGCAATAAACTTCTACTGGAATTTATCACTATCCAGCGTGGTGTTACCGACAAGGAGGCTACTGAGATCCAAAATAAGATGGCTCGAAACGGAATATCTATGGCCGAACCAAACTCCACTGATGATATCTCGCGCATTCTTAAGCGCCGTGGCCAGAAAATGTTCGAACAGACCGGAAACCAGGAGAAATTAGAGCAGCTCGACATCGACTCAGTCCTGGCGAATGCTGAATTACACCAGACAGAGCAGGCCGAGGGGATCCAGGCTGATGGTGGTGAAGAGTTCCTCAAAGCCTTTGATTATGTTGATATTAAGGTCGATGACCTTACGTGGGACGACATTATCCCCAAGGAGCAGCTGGAAGAGATTAAAGCCGTCGAGAAGAAGAAAGCCGACGAACGATATCTCGCCGAGGTTATCGAGCAGAATCGGCCACGCAAGCGTCATGTGCCTGGTGATGAGCGGGATTCCCGTGAAGAACGGAAAGCAAAGAGACAGGCAAGGGCTCAAGTCAGCATGGATGATGGCGATGAATCTGATTCGAACGCACAATTGGATCCCAAACGACCGCTTGTGGAGAAAGAGTATCGCCACCTGTTGCGAGCCTTTTTGCGTTATGGTGATATAGTCGACCGTGAAGACGATGTTGTCCGCGAGGCACGTCTACTAGACCGTGATAGGGAAACTGTTAGGGCTGCGCTTCGTGAGATCACTGATAAGGCTTCCTCTCTCGTTCGTGAGGACGTGGAGAAGATGGAGGCCCTTGAGAACGCCGGCAAGATGCCTACCAAGAAAGAGAAGAAGGCTGTCCTGTTCGATCTACATGGCGTTAAGCGACTCAACGCATATACCATCGTCGACCGCCCCGCTGAGATGCGCATACTGAAGGAAGCAACATCCGCGGTATCTGATTTCAAGAACTTTCGGGTCCCTGAGGCCACCAAGGCGGCGGATTATTCCTGCCCATGGGGTGCCCGGGAAGATGGCATGCTTTGCATTGGTATTAGACGACACGGTTATGGTGCTTGGACCCAGATCCGGGATGACACAGATCTTGGTCTTGGGGATAAATTTTTTCTTGAAGAGCACCGAGTAGAACGGAAGAATGAGCGAATGAACGCTGAAGATAAGTCCACCAAATCTCCGGGGGCTGTCCACCTCGTTCGCCGGGCAGACTATCTATTATCCGTTCTTAGAGACAAAGCCACCAATGGCGCAAGTGTCAATGCGAAGAGAGCTGTTGAAAACCACCACCGAAATAACCGCAAAGGTGCACGTGTTCATACTAGCAACAGTGTTTCAGCTTCACCGGCTCCTTCAAGCTCCCGCAAAGGCCATCGTGAATCGGAACGATCGAGGCATCGTTCTCATACTCACGGGGTTCGGGACAGCGTTGAACGGCATCACACTCCTAGCTACGACTCACGACCGAGATCTGTACATGAGAACGAACGTGCTCGTCATAGAACCTCTGACGCCTCGAGTGAAGATGTCCGTCGCCGGAAAAACAGTGAGAACGGTCTTTCGGCTGGGAAGGAAGACGTCACACGTCTCTTCTTTAAACCCATCCGTGAAGACCTCAAGAAGGTCTCGGCTGTTACTAAGGAAAATTTCCCGAACAAAGCGGAACGGGCTTCAGAGCTCCGGCGTCTCCTTCGTAAGATTGGTGATTTCATAGATAGTACTCTGAAAGGACAAGTTCCAATGCATTCCCTAGAGACTCGTTTATGGTATGTCTCGCGCGCCCTGTTTTGAGCCTCTACTAACTGAATCGCTAGGCATTATGTCGCGGATAACAATTGGCCTAATAAAGAAGCAGGAGGAGCAAAACTCCAAGAAATGTATCAAAAATTGATAGCTGCCCAGAGAGCATCTGCCGCCAAGCCAGCTTCCAATGGAAACTAGGCTTGGTCGGCGACTTGCCCAGGACAGCAAAAAGCCACTGGCCACTCTGATTCTATGGTGTTTTCATTTCCTTTTCTTCCTTTCTATATGCACGGTAAATATGCATCATTTGGGAAAGCATGGCGACGGCGTCTGGTATGATATATGAAAGGAGTGTTGAGCATGAGTGGATTTGATACGAATGTTTCCATGACATTTTTGCGTACTTTATTATGTGTTTACTACATTTTACATTATCCTTGTCCTGCTATTGGAGCAATGGGCTTTTCAGCTATGTTCGCATATGTGTTTCTCCGGGCTTAGTCCCCTCTCATATATGCTACTTGTTTCCTCTCTTTATACCACGGGGGACCCCCCGTTACATGCGGGTGTTGAGCCCTGCGGTTCATGGTGTTCTCTTCGTTTCATGTATCTTATTGGCGATGCTGCCCCGGAGTTTGACGTTCTTTTTTGGATCATTTCATCTCTTGTGGGAGACGTGTTGAGATATCATTAGACGCCTTTTTGCTTTTGTTTTGCTCTTATCTACTTGAGATTATTTTCGAGGCTATGGTCTGCGATATCGCGACTTTGAATCTATGGATAACCCTATTCTCGATTTGCGTTGAAAAAGGGTAAAACGAAAAGAATAGAAGACAACATTCCAATTTCATCTTCTTCCTCTTTTAATTGTTAGTGTAACAATGTAGTGTACGGTATACGACGAATAGTTAGTGTAGTTGGACCTCCTACAAAGGATCTTCGGGAGCGGTAGGTACTAGTACGTCAAGAAGCTCTTGGTTGTGTATTTATGTAACATTCCAAGAAGGGAAAGAAATGCAAAGATAAGTTTCCAATTCCATAAAAGTACAAACTGACAAATTCGATATTGCCGAATAACTGAAATAACAAGAACCGTAACTATGAACCGTGCTCCAAAAACTTAAAAAAAAAATTGACCCGATTAGGTATCTTGGTTCATGAAAGTTTTATCAGTAGAAGACAAGGATATGAAGAATAGATAAGGGTGGTAAGATAGACGTGAGAAGGCGGAAGTAGGGTGAGGAAAGAAGCTGGGCAAAAGGCCGAAAAGGGAGGGTGCATTGATTGAATAGAAGAGATGAATAGAAATGGAGCAGCTTCCTCATGCGGCCACTGACTCTGTTTCAGGGCTATGATTCATTTCCGTTTCTGCCGCATTAGGTTGGTGCTTCACCCCGTTCGTGGCGTCAGCAGGAGGTACAGCAGCCTCGCTACTCATAAGCAGACTGATTAACCTCAGTTCAGCATCACAAACGTCTTCGATAATGGCCTCCTTCTCCAGGAACGAGAACTTCCTCTTCGGTTTAACCCGCTCCCAATCTTCGCGTAGCTGTGAGCCTTCCTTCTCTGCCCAGTGGATCTGTCGACGAAGGACTCGATACAATTGTTGCGGCTGAAGCGATAGCTCATGTTCGTCGAAGCCAAGATCCGGGCTGAAATCGGGGATCTCATACTCGTCGAAGTCGTCGTTCCCCGCCGGATCGTCATTGGCACTCTCACTATACCGGTCGATCTCCTCCTTAGGCGGATGTGAAAGCTTCAACCTGATGCGCTGGAGCTTGCTAGCCGGTGTTCCTGCAGGGGTCCCTACCACGGAAGGCGCATTGTGATGTTTCGGTACGGGGTCGGAAGGCCTAAGGGCTTCTGTCTCATGGACAGTTCTCATATGTTTGGCAAGGGCATCTGAGCGGGTAAAACTGCGATCACATTCTTTTTGCGCAAGTTAGTTTCTGCTTGTGTCCGTTTTTTTCTCACACCCACGCTAGAGGGGGAGGTTGTAGATGGGTGCGGGACGAAATGGGAGGAATAAGCTCACCTGGTAGCGCACAGTAAAATGGCTTTTCCCTGGTATGGCTCCTCATATGAGCGCGCAGTGCGTAGCCGCTCGCATGCGTTTGGCCCTTCCGAGTACAATCGGACCACTCGCAGGAGTACTTTTTCTGCCGGCTGCCGACGTGCTCGTTATGAATGTGCTGGACTAGATCGTCCATGTTACCCAGATCGCCTGCAACACATCCTTCCCATCGGCACACTGTGACCTGGTCATTGCCTTGGCCGCTGTAGTCGTCGTCCTGGCTGCCGCCGATAAGGGCCAGGATGCTGGGGGAATTGGGGATGTCGCCCGAGGTGTCCGAGGAGATGGACGAGGACGGGGAGGCCGGCGGGATCTCATCTGGGAAGGTTGTTGAGATGGGGGTATTGCGATCCCAGGATGAGATACCGGTACGGCGACGTTTAGAAGGAGGCATGTTGGACGTCGAGGGAGAGAAGCCTTGCTTCAGTTCCTCGCGGTCCGACATGTCGGAGGCGATGGAAGAGAGAGGAGAACCCGGGGATTCGGTCATTGGGGAGCGCAGGTGAGACAGTAGAGGAGAATTAAGTGAAGTCAATTGCTAGATTGGGAGCTAACACCGAGGGGGGTTTGCGACGAAACAAAGCATCAAGAACAAGTTCAATGGAGGTTGTTAGGCTAGTGCTGATCGATCGAGTATACCAGCCCGCGGGGGGCACGTGACGAGGCTATTGAAATACCGCGCACACGGAATAATTTCTCTATCCCATTGCTCTCGCTCCCCGTCTACTACGGTCCACGGCCATACATTTTTACTCTGGATATGGGCGGACAGTTGATTATGAATGATTACTAGAGCTGCTCAAATTTGACACATCATGATACGTGATAGAATACAACTAACTACGCCAAGAGTTAATATCACGCTGTTACTTCAACTGATGGTTAGTAGCCTGAAAGGTCTTTTCAGCCCCTCAATGCCTTCGTGATGATCAATCAAGAGTTCTGCAATTCCGACAGTTCCCTTCAGTCTACTGTGGTGGGATTGCGTGTTGACACTTCTACACTTGACCTGACTCCTTGATTTGCCCTACTATTAAAGCCCTTGCATTGCGGTCAATAGAGCGCTAACTATACTAGAATCACTAGAATATCTCCTCTTGACAGCTATTAATAAATCAATGGAATTGCCATATCATTCTAAACATTTCCATCAATTAGTTTCATAGCTCAATTCAAAGAAAACGCCTACCACCCACAACAGGCCTTTGACATTCCCCATCACCCCCCAAACCCCTAGTACCGAGCCCCAACAACCTCATTTCGCTTCAAAATAGCATCGATCTCCTTCATCTCCGCATCCGTAAGCCGAGGTGCCTGCAAATTCTGCGTCACTTTATCCGCCGTTGTGCCACCAGGAATAGGGATAATCGTAGGCATGCCAGGCTTGTCGCTTAGAGTAAGAACCCAAGCCAACGCAATCTGAACGGGAACAACACCCTTCCGGGAAGCCAGCTCGTTAACCTCGTTTACGAGCTTAATGTTCTGCTGCATCGCCTCGTCCTGGAACTTGGGCAACATCTTGCGGAAATCACCGTCGGGGATATCGGAGGCTTTGGTGAAGGCGCCGGCTAAGACACCCTGTCCTAATGGCGAGTACGCCACAATGGGGATGTTGAGTTCGGCGCACACTTTCGCGACGTCGTTTTGGAGGATGTGGATGTCGAAGAGGGATAGCTCGACTTCTACGGCTGCTATCGGGTGCACTTTGTGTCTATATCGCATAACGTCAGTTAGACTGCTCAACATCAGGTACGTAACTCCGTAATCCCAAAAGAAGACCCCACCAACAAGCAAAGGAATCACAGTATAAGGGAAAAAGTGAAAACTCACGCCCGTCTAATCGTCTCTGCGTCAACCTCACTCAACCCGATCCCCCCAATCTTCCCCTCCTTCACCAACTCCGCCAAAACACCAACCGTCTGCTCAACAGTCGTACTCGGATCCTGTCTCGCGCACTCAAAGATATCAATCTTCTTCATCCCCGCCAGTAACTGGAGACACTCATCCACACTGCGCCGGATATTAGCCTCGGAGCCATCGGGCACAAGCTGGCCCGGCTTGAGGCCACCCTTGATACTGAGAACGACTTTGTCTGCGTTCTCGGGGTGTGCGGTGAAGTATTTATGGAGCAGATGCAGGGAGTTGTATTCGGGTGTTCCGTAGAGTTCACCTGCGTTCCAGAAATTGGAGCCGTGGGCGAGGGCGGTGTTTAGTGCTGTGAAGCATTGTTCATGTGGGGGTGGTTGGGGGACCCAGGTCATTCCTGTTTATTTTGTTAACACCATTTTCTTCGTTGTTTGATATGTTGGGTAGTCAATGGAGGAGAAAAGAAAGAGCTACAGCGAAGTGACAGAGATAAGTATGGGGTGGGGGGTAAAAGAGATCTACGTACTCATCAACCCATAGCCAGTATGGCCGACATCCCGTCCAAGAAGAGAAGGCATAGTGTCAATTGAAGATAAATTGAGTATTTACTTGTGTTAGAAGTCGTAAATTCTCACCGAGAAAGCGGTAGAACTAATTGAGATCCAATGTAGAAGTAGACGGGGGGGATGAGAAGAGAGTGAAAAACAGCCTTTTATGTAGTCCAGAGAACTACTGGCGGTATACGGACGGAGTCGTGAGTACAGATCATATCAAGCTTTTGGTCTTGCATTGGGACCTCCATCACCACGCCCAAATAGGTTATCACCCCATCTGACCGCCCTCAGTAAAGCCGCACTTTAGTGACGGTCTTCGCTTCATAGCGGCGATAAGATAATCATTTGCCGAGGGGTGGACCGGATTTAGTGGGTGGATTTATTTCTTAGGCCGACTGGTGGTACCCCGGAGTCCGAACAACGACGTAGAGACAAACGAAATGTCATGGAAACTTTCAGCTTAGTTGGTTATCATTTGAATATTGGAACTATTAATTACTAGCGTGATTCGCTTTTCCCGCCATTCTAATCCCGTTCATCAATCGTTACCTCCGCTGGTAGGGTCGTTCAGGTATACAAAGTGCTCAACTCAACAGATCATCATGAAAACTCAAAAAGATAAAAGAAACTGACAGAAGAAGAGGGACCGACGAATGAGAATAAGCACAGTGATCATCCACGCCGAAGAGATCCATTCGCGTCCCGGAGTATGATTAACTAGTATAAAGTGCGCTCATCGTCGCTATCCATTGCTTGCTTCCACTTATCCGCGAGCAGATCAATTAAGTTGGAAACAAAACCCGCAGGATCGTTGGCAGGGTTCGACAGTTGATTCGAGTTAGTTTGCTTTTGGCTGTGGTCTGTCGCATAGTTGACATTGTCCTTCGATTTCTCGTCTGTAATGGTGCTATTCTTGTGTGTTTCTTCCTTCCAATGATTGAGGTTTGCTAAGCTTTCCAATCCAACACTTTTGAAAATGTCGTTAAGGAGATTACCGGTGCTAGGGATCATCCTCTATTTAGCACGGTTAGCGGGCCTTTGTTCCCCCTAAATGCAGAGTAGTCCTATGACGTACCGGATCTGGAGAACGCGCATGTAGGGACCGGGGCCCTGACGACTCCAGGATAGGGCGCGAGTGGCTGAGAGCTGCAAAGGCTAGGAGAACCAGCATGAGCATGCTAGCTAGGGATGATGGCTTGGCAGGCGACGCCATGCTTTCTGATCAATACTGTATATGTTCTGAGCGTGTGAACGCAGAGTAGGTGAATAGTAAGGTGCCTGAGGACAGAGATTTGAATCAATGATGCGAGGCAAATCAATATTTGGTGGAAGGAGTTAGAGAGATCGTCAACCGTTTAATATAACCTTCGGTTGGGCTCCCTATGTCTACTTAGTGGTTGCTCGGCCGCCGTGTGGAATGGAAAAACCGGAGTACTATCGCCAATTAGAACACACCTTAATTGGTTTAATGTTGATGGCTAACATTCTACATGCCTCGATAGTTCGACAGGTCACCTAGTCGCGTTGATTCTCGGGCGGCCTTTATTTCTTTTGGATGTCCGCGATACTCGCGCTGAAGTCATAATCCCAAAAGAGGATCGCTATTGAGCAGTAAAATATCATTTCTTTCGTGTGAGTTGAGACAACCCTAGGGCTGTTTTTAGGTGGTCTATAGTGAGATACGGCTAGGACAGAAGGGAAGCCTTCAAGAAGGGGCTATATCTCCCACATTCCAGTAAACAGGAGCCATTCCAGTGCGGACTTCAATGGTTCTTAGTGGCTGTAGCCACTAAAGAGCACTAATTCTCATGCCAGTCCAAGCCACTGGGATGGATGACGGACGAGATAAAAATGGGCCCATAGGTACTAGGAATGCATATCGCCTATTGAAGAAACTCCACGTATGGGGCAAAAGCCTATTGGACGGGAAAGAGCGTTGCCACCATGCTTCATTATAAACACGCGAATATAGATGTCAACGGGCCAATTTTCTCAGTGGCTTGAGCTCATGTGCCAATCAACTGACAAGTACTGTTCGCATAAGGTAATCGCAAAGCGACGTCTTGCTTCTAGAAGTATATAGGCAGCCATGAAGAATGCCAGATGTCTAGCTATATTAGGGAAAGCCCAGGCAGCCCTGCAGGGAGTGGCGCCTGGGGCAAAAGTTACCGACAGGGAGGTTCAGTTTGATAGCATCCTGGCCAATCAATGACCCATGTTTTGCAAATGTCTCACTTGGACCATCCGACGTTGACATGGGTATCGCCGTAGAATCACGTCCACTATAAATAGCCTTTCGAGACCCGCTAGTTTCTTCCCCAGTGGGCTGAAAACCTTGTTGACACCTATTATATCAAAGGATCAAGATGCTGTGTCCTGTTAAGAAGCCTTTGGATTGTGCGTCTCGTCATGTCACCGCGCATCGTAGCACTCGAAATGGTACTGGTGTGCGATAGTTAGGAGACAGCGCTGACTCCCAACTGCATTGTACAAGTACCTTCAACTGACCAAGCTTCTGAGCCAAGTCAGAAGTCTCCAATGCTTGAAGCCACACCTGCACAGATATTGTGCCCCAGGGCTTAATGACATAGAAGTGGCCATGGCTATTCTTAAGGTATAACTTGTTCAACTGGCCACTTGCATGTCCAAGTTCACGTTGTGTACGGGTCTAACTGTACCGGGGTAGAGCGCTTAGGGCTATTGGTTCAGGCGAGGTTAAGAGACCTGTGTCAGCCAGTGTTAGGTTTTAACTCTGGTGCAGTTCAAGACAGATACTCTCACCTTCGCTCCCTAGGCTTGTTGCTGAGTATCAGAGACAGCTAGGTACTCCTTCCTTGTCTGTGCCTGACTCTCAGACGATGAGGCCCCCAAGTTGATTCGGCAGCTTGACATGTTTATCATTCCAGTCATGCCTTGATATCTATCATCAGTGTCTTCGTTCATTCAGGGTAAGATGTGGCGAATAGGTGTGCCCGAGGAATTGTGTAGAGTCGACCGTGTCTGAATCATGATCTGCATAGTATTGAGGCATAGAGCCTATCATGATACCACCACGTGTGTCCGACAGAGAGTTGAGAGGGAAGAATGTGTGCAGCAGCAGTCTCAGTGAGCTTCAGAGTCGAAAGCTGTCCATGTCCATAGTCCTCGAAGAGACATGAGGACACATCAAACCCAGGGTTATTGCACCATGCTGATCGGTGAGGAGGAGCGAAGGGTCCGGCGGGATATCGAGAGGGGACGTCTTGGGAAGGTAGGCAGGCACTAGTGAGTACTGGCTCCGACGTGTGCGAGTAGATGACGAGGAATGATCTTGAACTGGGTTTAGGACTAAAGCGCCGACCGGAGGATGTTACGACGGGACCAACGAGGGTGGTCTGTAACGCACTGAAACCGGACTTGGCTGTCCTGTCACCAAAGGTGAGGGTAAATAACGTATCTGGTAAGCATGACAGGAGAATGAGGGGGCTAAGGACCTAATATAGGCGTCCAATATCGTATGAGAAACCGGAATATACCGGGTTCAAATGACTCAAGCGGATAGCTAATAGAACGCTTTGGCTAGCAATTGCTATTCATCAAATACAAAACATATATAAACAGACTAGGACACAAGAAATCAGGCCAAATATCATTGGTATCTTCCAGCCAGTGCCCATTTGCTCGCAGCGATATCGTCGCCCACAGACCCTTGCATGGAGTCAACACAACCTTGGACTAACCCCGAAAGAAGTTCACAAAAGGTACGACTCTACACAATAATTTACTATTACTACATGATAATCATCGGAAGGAATATTTTGAAAGGTATACGTCTTCAACTAATTTCCGTAAGCATGACCATTCGCGTCAAACGCCCATAAATGTAGCAAATGATACCGCCGTACGTGCTAGGGCTATTACGACGCTACAATCCGAGTTAATAACCGGACTTGGCAACTAAAACTCATTTGCGAATAAGCAGATGTCCATTCATACGGGGAACAAAGAACCTGGTCCTAATATTCACCGAGTTAAACGGTTTAACCCTCGTTTTCCTTCGGATGGCATCACGTAGGCATTCATACGTCGTCCTATTCGGAAAATCCGATTTGCCAAGCCAATAGAGACGAAAAAAAGCGGACCCAACGAAAAACAAGAGAGAAAAAAAAGAAAAAATCCCATGCTCTTAGCCAAAACCAAGCCACACCGAAAAAGAATCATGGAGACCCAGCCCAGCTAAGCCAAATCTGACATCCATCACATCTCCTCGGCGCCTACTACCGGCCAGCCCTAATTCCGTAGATACCGGCCCCACACCGGACCGGAGTATTCGTATGCACCTACGTACGCTGTCGAAGGGGAACAATAAAGTTATCATCTTAGCGAAGCCGCCGCAATCTCTGGAGAAGAGCAAAGGTCCTGGGGAAATGTTGCTGCCTTAGGTCGGTTCCACTGGATTGTGGCTCACTGTTCGCCTGGCTTACGTATGGTCGTATGACTAGCCACAAGGCCAAAACACTAAGCTTTCGGACTAAAGCTAAGTCTAGATAGACGTGAAAGCTGATGGGCAGTGGTCTGTGTCTGTTCCCATTATCTACAGTATTGTTCAAAGCACTAGATCATTTGACAGGATTAAGGTGCAGCGCTTAGCTGTCTCTGCGGTCTTCGATACGTCCACTGTTAAAATCCTGGCCCCACTCCGTGACGTCTCTGCTTACGTAGGTAGTAGTATATTTCTGTGATGCTTCATAGATTGTTATCTGATGTTGAAATTAGAAAGCTGTGAGACGATGGTGATCTTTGCACACGAGGTCTTTGTTTATGATTATTTTGAGGGTTTGATTTCCCGGTGTATACGTATTCATCTGTGAGGCGTCTTGTGATAAAACTGCTGATCTCTTTTCTATGCCGCGGTAGACGGAGGGCGCTGTTGTATATATGCGGAGCATATACGTATGTCTAACGGGGTTATGGAATCGATCTCATGATGAATTGAAACTTGTTGTTCTATAGCTTGTCATATCCCAAATCGAAGTACATGTAATCAAGAAGTGGATTCCGAGTCCACCATAGTAGTCAGCTACTTACAGTAGTCACTGAGCCACAGATCCTGATGGATCAGTCATTACTAAGGTACCACGTACTTTATTACTTAGAGGGAAAAATAGGGACCAGGTACGTACCTCGATGTAGAAAAGGGTAAACATCGGGAATACGGCAATTACATCCGGATATCGTCCAGCTTTCAATATTACAATACCGTCCGGCCCGCAAAAAAAAAAAAAGGTCTCATAGCCAAAATATTCTCCGTTTAAGGCCGGTAACTGTATCTCTGTACAGTAAAACGAAAAACAGGGTTTCCCGTCCCAAACTTTCTTCCGGACCCTGAAGATCGTGTGATTGAGTCAGCAGCATGATTCACACTGACTCGGTACCCTAAAGGTAAGCAATAATACAGGCTGATATACTGGAACCCTATCTATGTTCCGTCTATCCCAAAACCGTGGATATGTCACTCCAAGTCTACATAGTACAACGCCATCATCCATCCCAGGAGGCCAAAAAAGTCAAAAGAAAAAAATAAAAATAAAAAAAATTAAATAGACGATCGAAGAAGCAAACACTCTGAGACTTCCCAGAAACAAGATCAGACATGTCGCAAACTGCAAACATTCCAATCTATCCCGATCTAGACCTCTCGTGGCTGTTTCAGGTCCATCCCAACCCTTTCCCTCCCATCACCAAATACTTACTCCGCACGCCCACGGGATCCTTCCGTGCACAATAACCTCGACGATGAAATCTAGCCCTGGTGTGAGACGGGCACGATTGACCCTTACCCCAAGCTGTTCCTATCATGGGAGGTTTAGCCCGGCCATATTATGAACAGTGCGATGATCCTTGCCCTCCTAATGCCGCACTTCACGTCATCTCTTGCGCGATTCTCGCTCAGATAGTTAATCGTTACGTATACCAGTGTAAGGTTGATTCTAAGCCACCTTTCTTCCTCTCCCTCCCCCAAGGATGGGCATAAAGGGTAGTAAGCTAGCTATTAGATTTTGCGTATAGTGGTACACAAGACGGACAGGGAACAATAGACATTGATAATCTGCTCGGTCCCCTGTTTGGTTTGTTTGGGTTTCTCTTTACCTCGTGTCGTGTCTGCATATCATTACCGGGATCGGCTAGTGGCTTGAAGACTGACGTCTGCTATCTAACCCTACCTGACTTCTTTTGCCGGTATTGTCGTTTTGTAAGGGTGAATTTCATTATTTCAGGGAGCCACTAGGAAGATAAAGTCCAAGCCACATGAGGCTGTTTTTAGACCCAATCTCACTTTTGCTTTCTGAAAGGGGAAGGAGATGAAGATGACGATGGCTGAGATAGGCAGGAAAGGATGGAAGAGACAAAGGAAGAAATTTTTTACCCCAAGAGTGATGTCCTGTTTCTCCATTTTTATTTTAATCTGTCTCTACCCTTAAAGGAAGGGGAGAGAGAAAATCGAAAAGAAGAAAAAAAATTAAGCTACAGGAACTAACCCAAGTGGTTCAGGGTTTAATGTTAAACACGCGGCGTTTCAAGAAGTTTTGTAGGTACGGGTGATTTTCGGCAGAAATGCCGTGGACTCAATTGTGTACCCTTTTTTCTCTCTTCTCCTTCCCTGCTACTATCATTGTTCGAAAATAAGATTAAGGTCCAGAATAATTGCCTATTAAGGTAAAATTCAAAGGTGTAAAATCATGCCAAGAAGAACTAACAAACTTCCCGGCCGAGTTAAAAAATTTTTTGGGAAAAAAATGAGTGCAAAACTCCATCGCTCTTTGCACTGGATTGATCCCAAACGGCATATAGGGAGTGTGCAAAATAACCCGAGATCTGGACCACCATGAATGGTTCCCAGGAACGAAAGCGGGCCCACCTTTAATATGCTGACAAAGCGGGCAATTGAGTCCCGACGCAGGGACAAGCTCGTCGTCTCATTACAGTCGGTATTTGGCGCTAGAGGATTTACACCCGATTTTCATTGTTGAGGGGAGGGGTTGGGTTTTACCCCTCCGATTCAGATATCGGATGTTGCCATTCCTGGTACCAATAAAACTTTTCTGTTCTTTTATCTTTTGTTCATGGAAGTCTTTTAGTGCATTTGTGCATTGCATACTGGTCTCGCGAGGAACTTACCTCAGAAAGAAAGCCCGCCCCAGTCCGAATATCGACGATTTGCAAAGGCTCCAGAGCGGACATCCGACTCCCCGCTACGAGCCAAGTATGAGGGCCCACGTCGGATGTCCGATTTTCCGTTCGCCTTAACGACAAATGACACGATATTCGATACAGACACCTAAGAGATTAGGTCTCTAAAACTTCCATATCCGGTTAAGTGAACAAGAGGCGACCTCCACTGGTCTATGATCTACCTCCGGCGTTCGGCCAGTAGACAGAGGCAGTGTTGGTGGAACTCCACATGATCCGGTAATGACCTGTATCCAAGAGTCAGGAAATAAAAAAATAAGGGTTACAAGGTGTTCTTGGTCTGGTCGCCAAGTAACCCAAGGAGCGTGGACAAGCCTCGTTAATTACATACTACTGAAGCCACCTACACTCCTACACCATATATCAAGGGACCTAGGGGATGTATCTAGCTATCCCGGCTACTGTAGGGACCAGGATAGTGTTTGTTTTAGTCTCTGGACAGGACCCCGTGCCAAGGAATGGATGGCTGGCAAATGGGGGGTGGGTTATTTCTTACTTGGTCTGGCAGGGTGCGTTGGTCTTATGCATGCGCATATTATTGTACTGTAGTTGATACTACCTTGCCAGGGGGGTTCTGACCAGTGGGCTAGATGGACGGCCATGATTGACATGGGTATATAGAGTGAATCTTGGTCAGGGGTGTATCTTGACGGATGGTAGGGCAGGCCTTGGTCCTAATTGATCAGAGGGAGCCCAGGCCCGGATGAGCGTTGATCATCAACCTCCCGCTAGTCTAAGGGCCTATCAGCCGGTTTCTCGGGATTTTGCCCGTGCTGCCAGCTTGCATGTGCTGTAGATGCATAATCTACGGGATATGAATGCGTCTGCAGGCTTGAGAGGAGGGGGATACCTGTTTTCGAGCCGGCGGTGGAGGATTGCGATTCTTCCGACGCGAGCGCAACGATTACTCAGTCTCTCCTTTTCCACACTCCTGCATGAGCAAGCTTGAGGAAGGACAAACAGCACCAACCCTGCAGGAACCAAGGCTCCTGTCTGGATGGACGGCTTCTGCAACCGCCTCGTTACCCCAATTCTTGTAACTAGTCTACGGGAGCTTACGAGGATGATTCCCAAAAGGAAAAAAGAAAGTAAAAATATGACAAACAAAGGACGAAGGCCAATAGAACATAAATAAAATTCGGCGTCGACACGTCAAGGGAGGATGCGAAACCCCCGGAAGCTAATCGCTGGACCTGGACAACATCCTGACGTTTAACCTGGGCCTGAACGCGTATGGCCACAAGCGACCGATACCCTGCTGGGTTAGTCAGGAGCCGGCGCAAGCCGTATGAAGCATAGCTAGTCAACGGTGCATACGTAGGATCGTGTGTATCTTTTCCGCAGTAGGGACATGCAATTAACCAGGCCAAGCATTCGGTGATTGAGGCAGATTTGTGTATATCATCTTCTGGACTGGCGCTATCAGGGAGGGGAGAGCTTAGAATCATTTTTACCAATGTTGATGCCTAGGGTGGAGTTGAACTAAAATGGCAGACAGGACGGTGGATAGGTGAATTATCATGGCGTGGTGTTAGCTGGGGTCAGAGTTGTTGACGACGTTTGACAACACGTATGCGTGCTAAGCTGTGGGAATTGATTCATGATGAACAGGCCATATCTTGATAACGCATGCTAAGAATGCTTTAGCGTTGCTTGTTATGGGTCAGATGGGGAGGGGCCCGGAGGTATACTAGTAGCTTGCTAGCTATGCGCTTGAGGGGGTCCGCGAGCGAATCCTATGCTGTTGTTCTGAAATTAAATCCTAATCCTGCTACCAAGTGAAACTTTCGATGGTTTCGAGGGGTTGACAAGACAACCCAGGGACCAAATAAGAGGGGCAAAAAGAAAATAAAATAAAATAAAAAAATCCCACTGGTCATCTGCAAGGGATAGAGCCACGTTTTTGAGAGGTTCGCTCGGTTTTAGTCTGAGAAACTGGAGTTGTTATTGGTATTAGGTGGTGTTGCTCCCTAGCTGCGCATCCATGCAAATAGTGTAAGATGTATCTAGCATTTGTAGCCTGTATGCAGTGTCTATCGTATCAGTATAATCATCTTGGGTTGTGGTTTAACATATTGATATCTTGGCTATCACAATACCCCTCTTTACTCATATCCAAGTAAGGATGAGTCTTGTTTCTTGTTGCGATCAATCCATCAATTGTAATACAACAATGAAAGACAGTCTCCGATGTCGTCGTTGGTGGAGCGAAAGCCGTGTTTTCCAGAATATCGGAGGGGGTCAATTCCGTTGTATATACATTAAATTGAAAACGAATCAGAAAACAGGGAATACTCTTAGTGGGTACGGAGTACCTCAGGACAGAACATATAATGCTCCGTACCTACTAAGAAAACCGACGAGGCTCCACTTGGATGACTCCGTACCAATAGTACCGTACGGTTACAGTACCTAATGTCCGATGACCTTCTCGCATCTTTACCGAGCCCTAAGTGACTACTCAACCCGAGACTGACGGGGCAGTCCAGTCCTCTATTATCTGATGCGAATAATAACAAAAGGCCACTATAACAATCTTGAGAGGTGACCTATTCCTCTGGATAAAAGAGAGAAACGTGGGGTTTAGTCATTTAATTTCCAGGAAATGAAGGAAGACACACTATGGCCCGTTCACTTATGCGCTGAATTCTGATAACTCGCATCGCTAGAATGCAGGATTTAGTAGAACCACGGTTTCTATCACACCGTGGCTAAAAGCTTGTCCGTAAGGCTCCTCTGGGGATGTGATGAAAAGGCGCCTTACCGGGACGGGTAACGATGGGCATGAAGATTGCTGTCTCGGCAGCACGAGTGCTGCTGGATTGTGCTCTTGATAGTAGTATGTAGATCTAGTGTCAACGCGGAATATTATCTATAAAAAGGTCAGACATTGGCTATTAACATTAATCTGGATTATTAGGTACTATTTTTGACCTTCAACGCTTTTGTGGCTGGGTTTAAACTGTTGCAATGTTAAACGACAGAACAGTCGATTTGGTAGGTGTTGTTTTCCTAGCTTTTCAGTCGAAGCGATCCAGACCAACCGGCCGATATGTATGTAATCTCGATACGCAGTAGAGTTCACACCGGTGCAGGAACTAAAAGTGACAAGAAGATTATTTTTTCCCAAGATCCCTGGAAAGCCAGGCTGTGTATCTTCTTTTTAGTGTAATTATTCCCTGCCCTTTAATAATTTTTTTCATTACTAATTTTTTGTTCTTTTCCAATTTCAATTTGCATTAATTAATTGTCAAAATCAATAGTGCAGGATGTTTGGGTTAGGGATATCATGCAAAATAAAGTGCGAACTCATGGACTTTGTATACTTAGATGCAAAACATAGGGACTCGGGGCCTTTCCGTCTCGTCAATTATCCTCAATTTCGTAGATCTACTAGACAGTACTTCTGATAAGTATGTACTATACATACTATACCAGCAATAATATATTTGTCTTCTGGTACCCATTCCAGATAATAAATCAATCAAATACAAAGGAGAATTAGCTAAAGACATTTTAATCCTTCAGCTGACGAAAGGGACACGTACCAGTCAGGGATCTAGTCTATTTAGATCGGATTATACTGGAATGGGGAGCAGATGGAGGGGCGTTTTGAGCCCTGAACGGGGACACTGGTCCCTTTTCCCGATGGGTATACTGACGAAGAAGCTGATGATAATGATCCATTGAAGTGACGGAAGTGACGAGTATACGTTCGGGAAGTAAATATAGTAGGGGTAGGGCAAGGGCAAAGCCACTCTTTTGGCTAGAGACTACTGTAGCCGGAGTGGCTGCCCCGAAGAAAAGGATTGGGAGTAATCAATCTAATTGGTTTAGTTGACGGAGTTCAGTGCTAGCTGAGGGAAGAAGGGGGGAAAATTAGAAAAACAAAAAAAGTCAAGGGTAAGGAACGCCCTGCCACACTTAATGACTGGGTCCCAGAAGTTTACTAGTGCCGGGTGTTGGTCGTACCTTCGGATTTAATACCTTTTGGATGGTTAAATTGTTGAGCCACACGTTAGAGTTCATAGAAATTGCTTGCTTTTTTGGCTCCGAGACTCCAAGTGGGAATTATTATGGGAACTCGGGGTTAATGTTTTTCTATTGTGTTTCTTTTTTTTTTACCTTTTAGGTTTTTTTTTTCACCCTTAACTATGGCATATTGTAGTAAAATTGAAATCCTATTTATACTTCCACTTTTTTTGTTATTTTTAAATTACACTGGCCCCAACAAGTTTCTGGGCAGACCCTTGGCCCCCTCTTAGAGAACAAATCCCAGGATTCCATGAACCGACTATTAGTGGTCTAGTATTATTGTCTAGTTTATTATTATAATTATTATTACTTTTATTTCATTATTCTACCAAATGAATGATGCCTACCACGACTCCACCCTAAACTGGAGAACTAACTAGTGTCGTGGACACCCTCGAACTAACTAACTCGTTCACTAGTACAGCGACTAAACGACTGTCCCCAACTGACTGACTGACTGGACTGATTTGACTGACTTTCCTGATGGCCAGAGCTTCTTGAGGGACCCTGGACAGGTTTCAAGATGCTTCTTCTTCCTTTTTGTCGCTTCCTCTTCTCCATCTCTCTCGACATTTATTTCCCTTCCCATTCGCCTTTCTAACTGTGCCTCTCCCTTCCTCTTTATGCATATTCTCTTCTCTCCATCTTCAGTTCTTTCCTTCAACCTTTCCCCTCTTAGACGAGTCTTGGACATTTCTGTCTATCTTTGCATCGCTTTCCTTCTCTCTCATCTATCTACCGACCGATATCTATCAAACTCATCCCTAACCACACTATCTCCCGAGCACCACTCACACTGTATATCTGAGTGTAATTTCGCTTCTCGATCAGGCTTAGGTGCTCTTCCGACATCCCCTTCTCGCTATTTTCTTGGCTCTGCACTTCTCTGGAAGATAGTTGCTAGGGCTTGTACTTATCCGGGACTTGATCTTTTCTCCCTTTAATCTTCTGATTCTTTCCTTCATAACTTGAATTTGGAATTCGACCGGTCCAATTTGCAACCACCATTAAGGATCTTTTTTCTCTTCTGTCCAGGAATCGGTGGTGTCAATTATATAAAAAGAAAAAAGACAGAAATCGCCTTCTTGTCAGACCTATTCTTCAGTATTGGACGTTTATCACAACCGGGTTCTTTTTTATCCTCCAAAAACGTGGGAAGTCTCACCGGGATTCTATCCGGCTCAAAACGAAGGCATCGCCAAGGAAGCCTCAAATTTTGCCGGGTTTCTTCTGTCCTCTGCATCTTAAGTGCCTGTCGATAGATCTGGTGCGGGTTACACAAACGGAAGGACAAACATCCTCGAAGACACTTTTGGTGAGTACTTCCGCTTTCTTCAAAATTTCCTTTTTTTTATTTTTTTTATTTTGTCTTTTCCTTGCCCTCTCTGGGTCTAAAATTATATGTTCCTGTTTTGTCAAAGTGCTACCACAAAAAGGGAAAAAGTAAAAAAAAAAAAAATAAAGAAGAAAGAGATGAAGAACAAGAAAATCGGTGAGCTAACGGTTCCGACACAGTTTCCCTTTGTTAGATCTTGCTCGTGTAGGGAAATGGCTAGCTGCAAGTCAGGCTTCGTGTCAATCTTGAATAATGATGATAATCCATCATTTACAGTGCGATCAAGTCCCGGATTAACCAGACACCACACCACTTCATCTTACCCTTATCCATCAGAGCCACGGCGGGAGGCATCGAACTCATACTATCGCTATGGGTATGCCCACTCCGACTCTTTCTCAGTATCCCGACAACCGTTTGATCCCGTGTCGGAAGCCGCGCAGCCCACGTCCCCCGGGTCATCGGATTGCTCTTATGACTATATGAGCAGCGCCGGATCCGGCTATTATTATCAGCCTGGGCGTCAGGAACACCATGCCTACCAACCGTCGGCAGTGGCGAGCGCGACGACGACAGCCGAGAAAAGGCTCAGCGCCAACAGTGTCTCTGACCCTCCGTCACCACCAGCATCAATCAGTGGATCTAGAGATGCAATGACCGCCAAAGTAAACCGAAAGAACAAGTACCCTTGTCCATTTGCTGCGAGTCACAACTGTTCCGCTACATTTACAACATCCGGTCATGCCGCGCGCCATGGAAAGAAGCACACTGGTGAAAAGAGCGTGCACTGTCCGATCTGCAACAAGGCTTTTACACGGAAGGATAACATGAAGCAACACATCCGGACACACCGGACGCACTCTGAGGATAGGCCAACGGGTTCGGTGGAAAGGGAGACTGAGACAACCAACCGGTGGCCTGAGAGGAGGAACAGCCCTCTGTACAGTCACCACCGATCCTCGAGTCAGACCCAAATGGACGGAAATGCCTACGAGAGCATGACAACTATGAGATGATCGCAAGTGGCTGTTGGCGTTCGCAGCCACTTGAAATAATGTCATCATGAACTTGATGAGAAACACGTGCGAGGCGAACAAATACGACACAACCGACCCCTTTAGGACCTACTCGGTCAGGGCAGTTGTGAGAGGCGCCAAATCTCTGTCGTCCTCTGGTTGTTTTCGCCTTATCCTTTGCCATTATTCTATGATCTCCGGGTGATCTTTGAACTTCGTATGGTGGCGCAACGGCGTTGGAAGTCAAAACATACGCTCAGTGAGGCGTCGAGGGTGACTGCTGCGCGGCACTCTCACTCGGTCCCTGGTTTTCTTTCTACCGTCTGAAAACGGCGGATAGATTTGGGATAGAATGGTTTTACTATGATGAACAGACGATGGACCGGGCGATGTAGTCCGAGGTTTTTGTCATCTATGTACCATGGGAGAGGACTATGATTTTGTTGATTTCGATTCTTTTCTCTGCTTTTCTTTTCTTTTCTTCTTCATCTCTATATTTCATGCCAACCTAGTCTTCGTTGATATTGTGTGACTATATTGCATCATTTATCTGTTCCAGCTCATAAGCGTTGTTTTCCAATTCTTTGTGTTTTCGTGTGCCACGAGAGATTCCAAGTTACGGCCAAGAAAGCCATTTTTCTATATATGCATGTATAGTATAGCTATGATGTTTAGGGAGTCCACTATATGAGACTCCACCATATTGAAGCGTCCATGAAATGACACCTACACTGGATTCGTTGCCTTATCTGCTTGACTCTGATCAGCGTAGTACTCGGACACATTCAAACCGCGGGATCTCCGAACACGTTCGAATAATAGAGATCCTTAGGGGTAGACAGGGTTGAACCACGGAACATGATCCGAAACCACGGTTGTCAAACCAGTTATCGGTCTAGGTCAGGAACAGATGGGTCCATCTATGGAGCCGAAGTTGGTCGATTTTTGGTGCCGATATAGTCGATCTTTGAAAGGGGTTGATCCGGCATCCCTTCTTGGTGTTTTCTGGATGAGTGTCGAAGCCAATGCAGCATGATGTCAATGGAGACTGACCCCGTGCAGTCATTGTCCGGTTTCAATGAAAGTTCGAGAGTAAGCTACAGGTTACAGGTCAGCCGCCCCTTGGAAAATGCCGGGTGCGCCTAAAGGGGTGTC